>CAKNYM010040259.1:0-21422 GCA_932195095.1 Andricus curvator
TATACTAAATTTACTGTACGCTGGTATACTAAATTTAATTTCATGTTGTACATTTTTGCTTCCATTACATTATAATAAATTTAGTAGAGATTTTTCTAACAGTGTAAATACCAACATATAAATCTTTCTACAGCTCTAGCTAAAAAGCCGTTTTTTCTTTTTTAAATAAATGTAAACCATTATTCTGGAAGATGTATTTATTGGTTCTCTTACCTAAATTTATAAATTATATATATATACACATTCGTAAAAACCTGTTTTTCGGGTGCAGGTTGTCTTAAAACGTGGACATTCGACAAATACGGGGGGTTCAAATTTTCGACAAATCTCATACCTTCTCTGATGAGAATGTAAAAATGTTCAATATTTATAGATATATTATAGTATTATGTTTACCAATAGAATTAAGGATGACCATCAAAATGAAGACCAGAGTAGAAACGATGTCCATTTCTTCCAAATAGCGGAAAAACTGATTAAGGCGTTAATGAATTTAACAGTCTGTATAATGTAACACAATAATATTCATTAGATTCATTAGATACATTACAAATGTAGTATCCTCATCGATATCTCATGACCTGGCGGCTTCAAGTTCGTCCTTCTGAGATATTTATATTTGTATTTCATAAATCACCCAGGCGGAAAAATCATATATAATGTATACACTTAATATATATATACATATGTATGTATGTTCTATACATATATAAGTATGTATAGAACACATGTTTTTACTCGAAAAAGGTTTTGCAACTACTTCATTATTTGACATTCACGGACGTCATATTAGTACCAGGTTATTCAAACAATATCAACATTCTCGAGATGTTCAAATAATAAATACATGTTTTCTTATCAATCAAAGTAAAGTATGTCGCAAAATCCAGTTGTAACTTTTTAATGCCTAAAATACATACGACACCGTCGTGCCCCGTATGTGATGTTGCAAGCTTTAATTAATTTTCATGGATTTGAAACGCTAATATATCCAGTATATAATAACGCAACTTTGAATAAACTTAAATTAATTTTAATATATTAATGTTCTAAATATATTTAGAACATTAATAGGACCAAATAATAAAACAACTCTAAAGACAAATTTCACATATTAAAACATAACATTAAAAATGAATATAAAAATATATGCTGGGCAAATATTACCCGGCATAAATCTTTATGTGCTCATGTCACTCGCAGCTACCCTGGTGGAAAAAATTTTTACAAAAAAGTACAACATAAAATCCAAATAACTCAAAATTTTGTGATCTTTACAGTCTTATAAAAAAACAACACATTTAAATTATGTTATCAAAAATTTTAATAGGATTAACGTTTCGGCTCGGCTTTGAGCCATTCTCAAGGTTTAAGGTCGAGAAAATTGTCGGAAAAACGTTAATAATAAAACTGATGTAACGTCAATTATTTCGCAGTCAATTAAAGTACAATTTTCAGTAAAGACAATGAGGTTAGAAATCAAAATAGCTTTAAATCTCTAGCGAGATATTAAAGATCCACACATGTGATAAATTTTGCAACTTGATCTAAGCCAATTTTAAGAATTTTTACCGGATATTTCTTAAATATATTATATCTTTGATTTGTTACAGCTGTGCATACCGAATACTTGTACATGCAAAGCTGGATATCTCAGGGACGAAATTACTGGAAAATGTGTTTTACCCAATCAATGCACTATAAGTGGTATCCAAACCATCAACATTTTCCTCGAGGACAACCATAAGACTGCAAAAGATTATTTGAATTTCGAATAAAAACAGAGAGGTGCATTGACAAGATTTCTTCGATACTTTTCAACATCTGTGGACTATTATTATATATTTTGGGGGGGGGGCGGGAAATGATGGACGAAGTAAATACTTTGATGAATCTTCCATTTTTCTGTTTTATATTATAATCTATAATAAAGACAAACGCAATACAATCAGAATTTTTCTCTCATCCCTTTTCCCTATACAAGAATTACTATAGGAAAATGCTCATGTTTTTATACTAAATCTTTCATCTTTCCTCTATAAAACATCAATTGAATTTGTAGTTGATTTAGAAACAATTTATTCAGATTATTCCATTTTTGAAATTTGAAAAGGTATAATAATCCAAACAATTATTGATAATTTCATAAACATCCTTAATGGTAAACTTTCTTATGAATTCTTTCATGTACCAAAAGCAGGACAAAAAAGCTCATTAGAACCGGAAAATAAAAACATAAAAATTAAATGTTCTTTGCTAATCTTTCCACTTTCTGCAATGCAGTCAATCTCAGTGTTTTACGAATCGAATAAAAATCTTTAATATTTTATCACTTATGACTAAGTTTCACGATTATTGGGACCATCACGATAACTGGGACCTGGAACCTAAATTACAGAACCTTAATTAATTAAAAGATGAATTTTCAACCAAATAGTTGAATTTTTAACCCAAAATAATTTGTTTTTAATGAAAAAGGCGAATATTCAACAAAAGTGTTGAATTTTCAACCCTAAATATAGATTTTCAACTAAATAGTTGAATTTTCTACACAAAAATTTCAACGAAAGAGATGGATGTAAAACCAAAAAAAAAAAGAATTTTCAATAAAGTATAATTCAACTTTTAACGAAGTAGTTTAACTGTCAATCATTCGGATGAATTCTCAACAAAAAATGTAATAATTAATACTTTATCCAAAAAAGATTTTTAATTCAAATGAAAACCAGTTGAATTCAATCAAAAAAGACTAATTTTCAACAAAGTAGTTTATTCCTCGAACAAAATAGATTAATTTGAAACTAAACAGTTGCATTTTCTAAAAAAAAGTTGAATTTCCCATCCGAAAATATGACTATTCAACAAAAACGTTAATTTCCAACCAAATTATTGAATGCTCAACCAAAACAGATTAACTTTAAAGCAATTAGTTGACTTTGTAATCAAATAAAATGAAATATCTCTCAAAAGAAATTAATTTTAAACCCAAGAAGACAAAATTTCTACAAAACAGTTGAATTTTCCACCCTAAATATAGATTTTCAACCAAATAGTTGAATTTTCTACACAAAAATTTCAAATGAAGAAATGAATCTTCAATAAAAAAAAATGAATTTTTAACAAATTATAGTCAGCTTTTAACCAAGTAGTTGAATTCTCAACCGATAAAGATGAATTCTCAACGAAAAATTTAATAGTTGATACGTCAGCCAAATAAATAATTTTTATTTAAATAAAAACTAGTTGAATTCCACCAAAAAGACGAATTTTCAGCAAAATTATTCAATCCTCAACCAAAAAAGATTTATTTGCAAGAAAGCAGTTGCATTTTCCACAAAACAGTTGAATTTTCAACCAAAAATATGACTTTTCGACAAAAAAGTTAATTTTCAACCAAATAGTTGAATGCTCAACCCAAAACAGATTAACTTTCAACCAAAACAGTTGACTTTTCAGCAACAACAAAAATAGATTTTTCCCAAAAGAAATGAATTTTCAAACCAAAAAGACGAACTTTCTACAAAACAGATGAATTCCCAGCCCTCAATATGGGGTTTCAACCTGATAGTTGAATTTTCTAAAACAAAAAATTCAAGTTCATTTTTGAACAAAATAGTTCAGTTTTTAACAAACAAATTAAATAGCCAAAAGAGATGAATTCTGAACCGAACATATAGTATTAGACTTTTCAATTAAAAATAACACAAGCACACAGAAAAAAAGGTTGCATAGTCAAAATCTGCAATGATTGGAATTTTCTGCTCACCAGTTTTTTTTATTCGAGTTTTAATTTTTAATTCAGGTCACATTATCCCAAGTAGGCCACCATCATAAATCGAAAGTAATCTTTTTGCGCTGTAAAATGAATTTTTTAATAGCCCTTATAATCGAAAAAATTTTCCAAGGTTTTCGTTGCAGACAAAAATTTTTTGCAAAAGTTATTAACAATGGAAATTTAATGTTACAAACATGATCAACATTTTTTTCGTGAATGTCTAAATGGATTTTGACGATTCCTACGTTGAAATTTTCCTTCTGAATATACAAAAAAACACAAAATGTAATTTTGTTCTCCCGAAAGAAAAACAAAATTTTGCACATTATTCTAAATTTTTTGTGGAGAGAAATGCGAAAATAAATACTATCAAATAAATAAAATAAAAATAAATAATATATTATTTTTATTTATATATTATATATATATTTATATTATTATTAATATATAATATAATATATAAAAATAAATAATATAAAGTTTCTATTATTTCACACTACCCGAAAGGGAAATGGCTTTATGGTATAATAATAATAAAAAAACTCATGATTCGTTCTAATCTGCAGGGTTTGCTTATGAATATTTTCAGAATTCTTTTAATTGAGTCTAAATAATTTTTAACTCAATTTCTTGAAAGAATTCTTTTCATTAAAAAATTTTTGAAAAAGAATATTTCTCTAAAAAATAGGTGTGTCACGAAAATATCGAAAGTATTGCTGTCACTTTTCCTTGTTGCCGATTGGGTAATTATAAAAATCGAAGGAATGTTGCCAAATCCACACATAATGGAGAGTCGAGTTTCAGTTGATTAAGATTTAATAATTTAAAATTTCATTATTACATTTCCAGTTGGAATAATTAATTTTCAACCAAGAAAAAGAGAATCTGCAACAAATTAGTTCAATTTTCAGCCAAACTGATGAATCTTTGATAAAAAAACTAATTTTCAACAAAAAGTATAATAATTGATATTTCCATAAACCAAAAAATACGAATTTTCAACAGAAGAGTTGAATTTTCAACCAAGAAAGATTTTTCAATCAATAAAGAACAAAAATCTCATTCAAAATGTTGAGTTTCGAAGTCATAAAGACGAACTTTTGAAAAAAGTTGAATTTACAATCCAAAAATATGCATTTTCTACCAAAATATTTAAATTTTCTACTAGAAAATACGAGTTTTTATCAAATTAAAACAAATATTTTCAACTAAAAAAGATAAATTTTCCACAAAAAATAGAACAGTTTAATTTTAAGTTAGAGAAATACATTTTTAGCTAAATAAAATAAATTTACAACGGAATAGTTCTTTTTCCAAACAAAGAGATGAATCTACAACTAAAAAGATTAAATATCCATGAAAAAAATTTCGAAGAAAAATTGAATAGTTAAATTTTTAGTTAAAAAAATTAATTTTCAATTTTAAAAAACTAATTTTCTACAAAAAAGAATAATTTTTAACAAAATACATGAATTTTCAAACAAATATTTTAATTTGTAATGGAATTTTCAACCAAAACGGTTAATTTTCTACCAAAAAAGAAGATTTTTCAATAAAACAGGTGAATTTTCAAATAAAAAAGATCATTTTTCAACAAAAAATAGAAAAGTATAATTTTTAGTTAGAGATATAAGTTTTTAAGCAAATAAAATAAATTTTCAACGAAATAGTTCAATTTTCAACCAAAGAAATGAATTTTCTATCGAAAAGATTAAATGTCTGATAAAAAAAAAATCGACAAAAAATTTAGTTAAAAAAATTAATTTTCAATAAAAGCACTAATTTTCAACAAAAGGAAAATTAACTTTCAATACAAAAAAACTACTTTTCTACCAAAAAAGAATAATTTTTAAAAAAATGCATGAATTTTCAACAAAATATTAAAATTTTTAATGGAATTTTCAACCAAAAACATTAATTTTCTACCTACAAAGAATAATTTTTAACATAATACTATGAATTTTAAACCAAATATTTTTATTTTTAATGGAATTTTCAATTTAATAATTGATTTTTCAACCAAAAAGGTTATACTGCTACCAAAAAAAGACAAATTTTCTACAAAATAGATTAATTTTCAACTGAAAAAGCTAAATTTTCAACAAAAAATAGATTAATTTAATTTGAAGTTAGAGAAATAAGTTTTTTAACCAAATAAAATAAATTTTCAACCAAACAGGTGAATTTTCAACCCAAAAGATTAAATGTCTACCAAACAAAAAAAATGTCAACGAAAAATGGAATAGTTAAATTTTTAGTTTAAAAAATTACTTTTCAATTAAAAAAAATAACTTTCTACAAAAAAGAATAATTTTTAACAAAATACATGAATTTTCAACCAAATGTTTAAATTTGTAATGGATTTTCAATTTAATAGTTGAATTTTCAACCAAAAAGGTTATTTTGCAAAAAAAAAAAAATAAATTTCTTAAAAAAAAAAGATAATTTTTAACAAAATACATGAATTTTCAAACAAAAAATATAATAGTATAATTTTTCAGTTAGAGAAATAAGCTTTTAAGCAAATGAAATAAATTTTCAACAATATAGTTAAATTTTCAACCAAAGAAATGAATTTTCTATCAAAAAGATTAAATGTCTGATGAAAAAAATATTCGACAAAAAATTTAGTTGAAAAAAAATAATTTTCAATAAAAACACTAATTTTCAACCAAAGAAAAATTAATGTTCAATAACAAAAAAAAACTAATTTTCTGCCAAAAAATAATAAGTTTTAAAAAAATACATGAATTATCAACAAAATATTTTTATTTTTAATTGAATTTTCAATCAAAAAGGTTAATTTTCTACCAAAAAAGACGATTTTTCAACAAAACAGGTCAATTTTCAAATAAAAAAGATTAATTTTCAACAAAGAATAGAATAGTTTAATTTCCAGTTAGTGAAATAAGTTTTTAAACAAATAAAATAAATTTTCAACGAAATAGGTTAATTTTCAACAAAAAAAATGAATTTTCTATCAAAAAGATTAAATGTCTATTACAAAAAAAATCGACAAAAAATTTAGTTCAAAAAATTAATTTTCAATAAAAACACTAATTTTCAACCATAGAAAAATTAATGTTCAATAAAAAAAACTAACTTTCTACAAAAAAGAATAATTTTCCACCAAAAAAATGAAATTTCAACCCAAAAAACTTAAGTTTCTATCTAAACAGAATAATTTTTAACAAAATACGTGAATTTTAAACCAAATAATTTTATTTTTAATGGAATTTTCAACCTAATAATTGATTTTTCAACCAAAAAGGTTATATTGCTACCAAAAAAAGACAAATTTTCTACAAAATAGATTAATTTTCTACAAAATAGATTAACTTTCAACTGAAAAAGCTAAATTTCCAACAAAAAATAGATTAATTTAATTTGAAGTTAGAGAAATAAGTTTTTTAACCAAATAAAATAAATTTTCAAGAAAATAGTTAAATTTTCAACCAAACAGGTGAATTTTCAACCAAAAAGATTACACGTCTATCAAACAAAAAAAATGTCGAAGAAAAATGGAATAGTTAAATTTTTAGTTTAAAAAATTAATTTTCAATAAAAAAAACTAACTTTCTACAAAAAAGAATAATTTTTAACAAAATACATGAATTTTCAACTAAATATTTAAATTTTTAATTGATTTTCAATTTAATAGTTGAATTTTCAACCAAAAAGGTTATATTGCTACCAAGAAAAGACCAATTTTCTACATAATAGATTAATTTTCAACTGAAAAAAAATAGACTAGTGTAATTTTATGGTAGAGAAATAAATTTTGTAACCAAATAAAATAAATTATTAACGAAATAGTTAAATTTTATAACACAAACAGATGAATTTTCAACCAAAAAGATTAAATGTCTATCAAAAAAAAATGTCGACGAAAAATGGAATAGTTAAATTTTTAGTTGAAAAAATTAATTTTCAATCAAATAACAACTAATTTTCTAGAAAAAAGAATAATTTTTAACAAAATACATGAATTTGAAACAAAAAATAGAATAGTATAATTTTTCAGTTAGAGAAATAAGCTTTTAAGCAAATAAAATAAATTTTTAACGAAATAGTTAAATTTTCAACCAAAGAAATGAATTTTCTATCAAAAAGATTAAATGTCTGATGAAAAAAATATTCGACAAAAAATTTAGTTGAAAAAAATAATTTTCAATAAAAACACTAATTTTCAACCAAAGAAAAATTAATTTTCAATAACAAAAAAAAAACTAATTTTCTGCCAAAAAATAATAATTTTAACAAATACATGAATTATCAACAAAATATTTTTTTTTAAATTGAATTTTCAACCAAAAAGGTTAATTTTATACCAAAAAAGACGATTTTTCAACAAAACAGGTGAATTTTCAAATAAAAAAGATCAATTTTCAACAAAAAATAGAATAGTTTAATTTTCAGTTTAAAAAAAAAAATTTTCAACGAAATAGTTAAATTTGACACCAAAGAAATGCATTTTCTATCAAAAAGATTAAATGTCTATTACAAAAAAAAATCGACAAAAAATGTAGTTAAAAAAATTAATTTTCAATAAAAACACTAATTTTCAACCAAAGAAAAATTAATTTTCAATAAAAAAGAACGAATTTACTACCAAAAAAGAATAATTTTTAGCAAAATACATGAATTTTCAACTAAATATTTTAATTTTTAATGGAATTTTTAACCTAATAGTTGAATTTTCAATCAAAAAGGTGAATTAGTCACCAAGAAGATTAATATTCTACCACAAAAGACAAAGCTTCAACAAAATACAGAAATTTTCAAACAAATAGTTGAATTTTCAACTGAAGATTAATGTTCAAACAAACATGATATAGTTACATTTTCAGTTAAAAATTTAATTTTCATTTTAAAAACTAATTTTGAACCAAAAAGATTGTTTTTTTACCAAAAAAGAATCATTTTTAATAAAATACATGAATTTTCAACCAAATAATTGAATTTTCAACTGCAGAAGGTAAATGTTCAACCAAACTTGGAATGGTTAAATTTTCAGTTAAAAAAATAATTTTAAAAATTTTAACAAAATCAGTGAATATGTAGAAGGAATGAAAAGAACTCCGGGATGTTAATATTCTTAATTTAACGTCTGGGAAATAACAAAATGGAATTTGTAAGGAAAAATCTTATTTCATTGACTTCTTCCAGACTATTTATTCAGAATTGTACAAATAAATGACGTTTCGGAATCGGACCGAAGCCCTCATCGGATTATCTATTATGAAATATGAACAATTAGAAACATATTATGTAAAAAAAATATAAAACGTAATAGTACAATTATTATATAATTTTAATTGTTCTATTTAACAAAATTTTAATAAGTAAGTAAAATTATTGAATTTTGATGCACAAATAGCAAGTAAACAACTATCAATGTGCAAAAAATTTGAGTTACTTTAAGAGATATATTTACAAGTTTCAAAATTCATTTAATATGGAAAATATTTCGAAAAATAAAAAACTGAATTTAGATTTTTGATGATTTCGAAATAAAATTTTGAAGCTTTTTGAGGATCTTTAAAGGTTTTACGAAACTAAAAAAAATCTTAAGTATGCTAGTAAATTCAAAATGATTTTGTATTTTGAAAATTAATTTCAGAGAATATTTAAGAAGATTTAGAGAAAAAATTTGATTGATAAATGACAAATGAACAATTATTAATTTGGAAAATAATCGAGTAAGTTTAAAATATATTTAGAAATTTTGAAAAGATTCCAAAATAATTTAAAATGTGAAAAGATTTCAAAATATTTATAACACAATGTAAATTTTTGAAGATTTCGAACACAAGACTTATAAGCTTTTTAAGCATTTTGAAAGGTTTCAAATGAATAAAAAATTTTTATCAAAATTCCTAGAAAAACCAACGCTTTTTTTTGCCAAATTAATTTAAAAAGAATATTGAATAAGATTTTCAAAAAATAATCTGGATGATTTCAAGCTAATTTTTTTTACTTTTCTAGGATTTTCAAAAAATTGTAGGAAAAATTCGAGTTCCAAGATAATGAAATTATTATCTTCCTGGAAAATTTGCAAATGATTTTTTTAAAGCAAATTTTTAAAAGAATATTTAAAAAGATATCAAAACAAAATTTAATATATAAATTAATGTGTCTAGCTTAAAATTGCTTAAAATGATATAATTTTGAAAATTTATAAATTTTTGGATTCACTCTTCAATTCATAGCATTGAAAATTATACCGTGGATTTCTATTTTTTCAATCTTTTAACTGTACAATCTATAAAAGATAAAATTTTGCATTTTAACGGCTATTAATTAATAAAATGTTTATCAGTTTTATCAGTCAGTGATTATTTATAGGAAAAGTACAAGTTCTGCTTAATAGATTATCTAATTTTGCACTCATTAGTGAAAAAATGACAGAGATATAAAAATTATTATTTATAATAAGAATAAAATATATCAAAATTTCGATCTATTCAAGGAGATATTCAGAAATAAAAAATGGTAATCATTAACTTGCTGTGTATGATGTCCAGTTATAAATATTATGATCCAAACTTACGCAACACAGTACATCGCGACACTGATTGAAATAATTTTGAAAGTCACAAAACACAGTCACGAAAAATTAAGGACATT
This sequence comes from Andricus curvator, assembly GCA_932195095.1. Taxonomy (NCBI): domain Eukaryota; kingdom Metazoa; phylum Arthropoda; class Insecta; order Hymenoptera; family Cynipidae; genus Andricus; species Andricus curvator. The sequence goes on from CAKNYM010040259.1 coordinate 10,406, forward strand.
TTATTTTAATATATATTAAGAATTTTTTAAAATGTTATTCAAATGAAAATATCACTATCAAAAATACGTAGTTGAAGTAGTCAGAATCACGAGGCCAACTATTACAAGAAATTTTACATATCTAAGGAGAATAGAAACTATAAGAAATCGTTCAAAAATCATTATCAATTATTCATAAATGAATACAAAAAACAAGATATCAGAAATGATCTGAAAATGAAAAAAACATAAGTAAGAATTTTTTAAGACAAATTCAGCATAACATTATTACAAAAGTACTCAATGGTACATAAGAACAAATATGCACATATTTTATATATGGCATCATCCTCGCAGAAAACCTTTGGTTATAGGCAACGAGGGTATCCCAACTTATTTTTGATAAGCATCTGAGTGATTTTTTAAATTAAAAAAATATTTACATCCCATATTGCAACCTTATTTTTAGATAAGTACCAGGATAACATTTTAAATCATATGTACATCCCATTAGCAACCTTATTTTTCGATAAGTACCGGGATGACATTTTTCAGAAAAATATTCTAACATGTATCATGTATAAATGTAAAAATTTTTGTTTAAACCCTAAAAATATGTAAATTATGAATATTAAGGAAAATTGATTTCTAAATTGGAAAAATATGTACATCCCATTAGCAACCTTACTTTTCAATAAGTACCGGGATGACATTTTTTAGGAAAATATTCTAACATATATCATGTATAAATGTAAACATTTTTTATTTGTTATAACCTGAAAATATGTAAATTATGAATATTAAAGAAGGAAAATAGATCATAGTGCCCAGATCTAATGTTTGTGGGTGATTCTGAAAGATCCTTTTGTCATACAAGAAGAAATCTATTTTATCATGAATAATTGTATGCAAAATGAGCATGAAAGATTCACAATTAAAAAAACAGACTACCAAACTACCTCACTTTTCGGCTCATTAGAGACAAAAATAACCAAAAGAAAAATCTAATGAGCCGAAAAGTGAGGTAGTTTGGAAGTCTGTTTTTTTAATTGTGAATCTTTTTCATGCTCATTTTGCATAAAATTATTCATGATAAAATAGATTTCTTTTCGATCTTAATTTAAAAATTTTTGAAATAGAGACACTAAACTTATGATTCGTTCCAATCTGCAGGGTTTGTTTATGAATATTTTCTGAATTCCAGGCCTCACAGTACCTATGGGATAAAATATAGGGACCAAAGGGTACTTTTCGTCACGCTCATAGGGTACTTTTTCGCGCTCAAAGAGTAAAAAATTCAGGGTATAAGACTTCAAAACAATTCAAGTTAAATTCCAACGAATTCGAATGAATTAGAAACAATTTTGAAAGTCAAAAAAATTCCATTGATTTCCGTAAAATTGGAATGAATTTAGAGGAATTTAAGATAAACAAGAAGAATTCAATGAAATTCATAAAAATTCAAGGTGAATTCAAAAGAATTTTATGAAATGCCTAAGAATTCAAAGTGAGGTTAAAAGACTTCAGGATCAATTAAATAAAAACTTTTAAAAATTAAAAAACAAAATCCATTGAATTAAGTATAATTGAGTAAAAGAATAATTCAATTGAAGTAAAAAAATTCAAGGGAATGCCAAACAATTTAAAAGAATTCAGGGTGCATTTCAAAAAATAATTTCAAATCTCTTCAAATCTTTGAAGCCCTACTAATTTCTAACTAAAAAAATAACTAATGACTGCAAAACAATTCAAAAAAATTCAAATGAATTGGAAAAAGTTTTAAGAATCGAAAAAATCCATTTATTTCTGTAAAATTTGAGTGAATTTAGAGGAATTTAAGGGAAAACGAGAAGAATTCGACGAAATGCATAAAAATTCAATGTGAATTTAAAAAAAAATTCAAATGAATTGACAAAAAATTAAAAATAATTTAAAAATATGAAAAAATTCATTGAATTGAGTAAGTTTGAAATGAATTTTAGAAAAAATTAAAGAGAATCCAAAAGAATGTAATTAAATGCCTAAAATTTTATGGTGAGTTTTAATGACTTCAATATGAATTAAACAAAAACGTTTAAAAAATCCATTGACCTGAGTAAAATTGAGTGCATCTAAAAGAATTCAAAAGGATTTAAAAGAATTCAGGATAAATTAATAAGAATTCAGGGTGAATTCCAAATTAATTTCAAAGAATACTGGAAAATATTTTTAAATCTTTGAAACCCTACGAAATCCCTCACTAATTGTGAATAAATTCTTTGAAATCCATTAAAATATTAAAATCCCTTGAAATTGTTTAAATCTCTTGAAAATAATATATATATATATATATAATATATAATAAATAAAAAATGTCTGGGAATTGTTAAAATTTCCTAAAATATTTCCCATTTTTTGAATGTTTTGAAATCCCTTGAAACTTTTTAAAGCTCTTCGAAATGCTTGGGAATCTTTTAAAATACCCTAAAATATTTCAAATCCTTTGAAATTCTATTAAATTACTGAAATCAATTAACAATTTCTTCATAATCTTTTAAAATAACCTAGAATATTTCTAATCCCTCAAAATCTTTTGAAATACCTTGACAATTTTTAAAGCTCTAGAAAATGCCAAGGAATTTGAAAAATACCTTAAAATATTTCAAATCCTTTGGTCATTTTATCAATTAATCTGCAGAGCCAATTATATAAAAACTTTCAAAAAATCAATTGAATTATGTAAAATTGAGTAAATTTATAAAAATTCAAATGAATTAAGAAATTCAAAAGCATTTCAAATTCAGGATAAATTAATAAGAATTCAGGGTGAAAACCAAAAAATAATTTTAAATCTCTTCAAATCTTTAAAACCCTACGAAATAACTCACTTTTCTTGAATAAATTCTTTAAAATCAACTAAAATGTTATTAAATCTCTTAAAATTATTAAAATCAATTAAAAATTCCGTGGAATCTTTTAAGATTTCCTAAAATATTTGAAATCCTATAAAATACCTCACTTCTCGTGAACAAATTTTGTATCCACTAAAATATTATAAAATCCCTGTGAAATTCTATGATGATATTTCCTGAAATCCGGGGAAATGTATTAAAATACATTGAGAGTTTTAAAATACCTTAAAGTCATTGAAATCCTCGGAACTCTTATAAAATAACGTGAAATCCTTTAAAATATCTTACGACCTTATAAATCCTGTAAAATCGTTTCATATCTTCCGAAATTCTAAAAATTTCTTTATCTTAAAATATTTCAAACGCTTCGAAATTCCTTCAAATTAATTAAATTAATTAAGAATTCCTTGGATTCTTGTAAAATTCCCTAAAATATTTCAAATTCCTTGAAATCCCACTAAACTACTAAAAACATTAAAAATTACTTGAAATCTTTTAAAATAACCTCAAATATTTTAAATCCTTTAAAATCCCTTGAAATTCGTAAAAGCCCTTGAAAATTCCAATTAATAAAAAATTCCTCGGAATCTTTTAAAACTCCCTAAAATATTTCAAATTAAAAGCTCTTGAAAATGCCTTAGAAGTTTTAAAAATACCCTAAAATCTTAAAAATCCCTTCAAATTATTGAAATCTATTACACATTTCTCGGAATCTTTAAAAATGATCTGAAATATATCAAAAGAATTCAAGACAATTCAGTGACTAATGTGATATTTTCATTTAAAAAAGGGAATAAAAAATGATTTGAGAAAAAAGTGACTAATAGTGACTGTGTGTGGCAGCCCTGATTATTGTTTACAGTTACTTCTTACTTGGAAGCTTTGATCTTATTATAAATTTTTTTGAAATTCCATTAAAGGGCTGCAAATATATAGGGTACCATAGGGACCAAATCTTGAAAATAGGGTACTTTAGGGACCTTAATTGAATATAGGGTACAATAGGGGATATAGGGACCCGTCTGTGAGGCCTGGAATTCTTTTAATTGAGTCTAAATAGTTTTCACCTCAATTTTTTGAAAGAATTCTTTTATTTAAAAATTTGTGTAAGAAGAGTAGATAAGTAGGCTGCGTTCTAACTCAAGATTCCTACCTTACCGACATCGAGAAGATTCTAGCTGTAGTGGTTCGTGTCCGTGCTAAATTTTTCTTGAAAGTGGTTCATGTCCGTGCTAAGCTTCTAGAACATTCTCGCGGGTCCTGATGACGTCATCATGCATTCCTACCTTACCGACATTGATACAAGAGGGGTACTGGACCTACTTTACCGGCATCGAGAACATTCAACATTCCTTGATGATGACGTCACAGTAATGTTGCGCAATTGTGCCAGCTAAATTCATGTAACAACAGGTTCAAGATTATTTCTTATCTCAAGAATTTGTCGTGTAAATACTTTCAAGGTTACATTTTTGCTTTGTCCTGGCAATTTCTACTGCGTAATATAGTTATTGCAAGAAAAACAAGGATGATTTATCGCGTTTCTAACTCAAAAAGTAAGACGGACGCGTTACAAGGCGGGTTCTAAGCCACGGTTTCTAAGCCACTTTTACAAGACGGGTTCTAAGCCACGGGTTCTAAATCACTTGTACAAGATGGACTCTGGATATGTATTCTCGGAGGGTCCTGGTGATATCATAGAATAATATTGCACAATTCTGAATTCATACAACAACAGGTTCAAGGTTATTTCTTATCTCAAGCATTTTTCGCGTAAATACTTTCAAGGTTACATTTTGCGTTGCAAAAAAGAATTATATCCCAAACATGTCGATTATAATGTAGAATCTTCTAGAATTTTTAAAGATAAAGAGGAAGATACAATTAAAATTAAAATTAAAAAATATTTGAATAATATAGTTAAGAGATTGTCTACAGGAATAAAGCATTTCTTATGGTAGGTCATATGTTCAGAATTATTATCGCTTCATTCCGGCATCGAGTAGTGAGCGAGGACTAGAGAGATAACGTCCAGACTTGTTTTAGACGTTTTGATTTCAGAAGCAGCATTTATGCATCGGCAGTCTCAAGCTGCACACGTTTCATTAGACTCTGCTTTCGTTCTCTAGAGATCAGTTCTTTTTACTGCTCGCAAAAGTTCGCTTTCTTAGTCGACCCGCACAGTTTGATATTCATTCTTTTGCCATATGCTAGGTCCAGTCAACCTCTCGATGTGTTACATGAAATAAGATACTGCAAAACAATTTCGAGACTCAAGAGAGATAATACAGCGTGCATTTTATTCCAAGCTTTTTCACACGTGCTTTAACTTATATATATTAAGAGTGCACTGTCCGAGACTTATCGCTTCTTAACGACACATGATATGATGTCACATAACTTTTTTATTCACAGATATATGCTCGTTTTTCATCATCTTTTTCATCTCTTATTTAGGAAGAGCAGTTTTGCCTATTACACGTTGAAGATTTAAATTTATAAGAAAAATAACCTAAATACAAAGCAAATATTTTGAAATTTTCAAACATCCACTAAAGCTACTGTATAATATAGTTTTATAGAAATCGAGGATGATTTATTGCTTTCCAGCTAAATAATTTTAATTCTGCGGTCAAATTTTTTTCTACAATGTTGAATCGTTTTGGAACTTTGAAATAAAGAGGTAGATATATTTACTATCAGAAACCATAAAAACCTACCTTACCTATATTCTACAGCTGTAGTGCTTAGTTTCTAGAATATTCTTAATAACGCCATCAACTTATACTACGAAATTTCTGGAAAGAATTTTCATAAACAAGTTGAAGGTTATTCTAATGACACATTACATTTTGCGTTGCAAAAAATTATATTCCAAACGTGTCGATTATAATGTAGAATCTTCCAGAACTTTGTTGGATCATATGATGCAATATCTGGCAACATTGTGCAAAAGTCTCCAGAAAAATGGTAGAGGGGGTAAGCGTCTATAAAAAGAGCTATGATCTTGGTTTCTAGAATATTCCAGATGACATCATCAAACTATACTGAGCCATTTTTCGTAAACAAGTTCAAGGTTATTTTCAATGACACATTACATTTTGCGTTGTAAAAAATTATATCCCAACGTGTTGATTATAATGTAGGATCTTCTAGAACTCAAGGATAAAGAGGAAGATAAAAAAAAAATTAAAATTAAAAAATATTTCAAGCCAATCGAATAATATAGGTAAAAGAGTATCTAAAGGAATAAAGCATTTCTTCGAGTAAGGTCATATGCTCGGGATTCTTATTGCTTTATTCTAGTGTCGAGTAGCGAGCGAGGACTCTAGATAATGTTCAGATGTGTTTAAACGTTTTGATTTTAGAAAACATTTGATGCACTGACCGTCTAAGTCTACATTAATTTCATTAGTCCCTGTTTTCGTTCTCTAGAGATCACTTGTTTTTACTGCTCATAAAAGTTTGATTCCATAGTCAATCCGCAACGTTTGATAATCATTCTTTTGCCATATGCTAGGTCAGTCAACCTATCGACGTTTTACATTAAATAAGATACTGCAAACAATTTCGAGGCTCGAAAGAGAGATAATACAGAATGCATTTTATTCCAGGCTTACTCACATATTTGGAAAGACCAGTTTTGCCTATTACACGTTGAAAATTTAAAATAAATGTATAAAAAAACAAGCTAAATACAAAATAAATATAATCAAATATTTCGAAATTTTAAATCATACACTAAAGCTACTGTATTAGTAGATGGGTAAAGCTGGGTTCTGAACTAAAAAGTATAAGATGGAGTCTGGATACGCATTAAAAGACGGACTTTGGATCTCACTTTTGGGCCACTTTTACAAGACGGACTCTGGATATATATTCTAAGAGGGTCCTGATGACATCAAAGAATAATATTGCGCAATTATAAGAACCGAATTCATGTAAACAGCTTCAAGGTTATTTCTGATCTCAATTAAAGATTTCGTGTAAATACTTTCAAGGTTACATTTTGCGTTGTCCTTGCATTTTCTACTGAGTCATATGGTTATGAGAATAAAAAACAAGGATGATTTATTGCTTCCTTATAGATAACATATTCAACTGAAAATTCCTGTCTTTATTTAGTGTGCTAATAATTCGTGAAAAAAACATTCTACAGTCTAGAAAGACTTCTGGAACTTTAAGATATATTATTAGAGAACATTTTACAGTTAAAGTGGTTCATGTCCGTGCTAAGTTTCTGAAATATTTTGATAACATCATCCTGAATTCCTACCTTATCAATATTGATATAAGAGAGGTACTGAACCAGGGAGACAGAACCACTTTTTCACGAGAGGGCCTCTGAGCCAAATCTATGTATTTAGATGCAAGATATTGGACCACTAATACAAGAGGGTTACTGAGTCACTTTTCCAAAAGGAAGGTGCATCTCTACTTTACCGACATCAAGACCATTCCACAGATAGTCACAAAATAATATTGCGCAATTGTAAGTGCCAAATTTGTCTAAGCAGCTTTTTTAGAAAAAGTTTCAAAAACATTGTACATGTAGTTTCATAATAATAATAATATGAGGATATATAATAATGCATAATTATTTAATTTGTGTTCGGTTTATTGGAAGAGCTTGCTCAATTGACACTACTGAAAGACAGTTGAATTAAAGTATATATTAAAAGAATAGTAGCTTGTTCGATAATGGCTTTTCAGTGAAAATTGTATGATCAATGAAATAATATTCATATTTGAAAATGTTCAGGATATGAAAGGAAGATTAATAGCAGAGATGGTAATACGTATATGTATAGTGGAGAATTCTGATTTATGAATACAAATGCATATATTGCTTTCCACGAAAGAAAAAGGAGAAGGAACTCATTTTTTAAAAATATTTTACTCTTATTATATCATACGTAACAATAAAAATGATGAATATACCATAGAAAAAGTATAAATCCAACCAAGACAAAGAAGCATCCAAATAAGTGCTGAAACGAGAGCTGATATGACAATTTGGAGGAGTTAGGTGAATGTTTATTACAACAGAAACGAAGTTTTTCTATTCAAACTAATATTTATGACATCATCTCATTGGTTTAAACATAAACGTCAATGGGTTTTAAATAAAGAAGAAGCTGTTTCAAGAAAGTCCACGAAACACCTTCTTATGATGAAGAAAAGAAAGGATAAATAATAATATGAGGGAAGTATGTGCAAGAGAGAACCATGTGATATAATTTACTTATAAGCTATAGAGTAAATTAATTTTTATATTCTAAAAATCAACTCCCAATAAAGTGACAGCAAGGTATGAAGCATGTGTGTATGTGTAAGCTAGAGAGAGAGAAAGAGAGAGAGAGAGAGAGAGAGAGCTATGTATTGCAAAAAAAATAATTTTATAACAATTGCAAGATTTCAGACGGCTTTGTGATTGAGCGACTCAAAAAAATAATCATAAATCTCACAGCATGCCTCTGCAAATGAATCAAACCATATACAAATTATGCATGAATCTTGAAAAATACCAACAGATTCTTAAGAGACCTTATTACATCCAGTGGATCACAGTAAGAGATTTAGAATCTTAAATCGATATAACTCAGATGTCACATAATCTATTAGCAATTAATACCTGGTAGCCACGTAATAATTTTTTAATAATATTGATTAAACTATTTTGGGATGAAAAAAACATATAATTCGAATGCTCTTGTTAGAATTTATAAAATCAGCTACATAAATATTATAATGAACTGTGAGAAACGTTGAAATCATCTTTCGCATAATAGAGTAATCTGCTAAAAAGATTCAATTTACTTACTTGAAACATTGAAATAAAGTACCATGAATGATGAAATAAATTCAGCAACATTAAAATCTAATGCAAGAATACTGCGAATCAAACATTAAAAAATAATACAATGATCTAGGGATAACATGAACACCTACTTTCTAGAACTCTTAAATCAACATTTAGTGATATAGAAATTTAATTAAATAATACTAAAAATGCTGAATGAAGTATTGATTACGTATATTAAATAAATCCATTTTTAAAGTGACAAGGATTTCTGGTTAACAGAATAATGGATATACAGTTGATTCAAATGTTCCAACTTAGTAGACGAAACTTTGTTTCACTGAAACGGGAACCTAGGGTTAGCAAAGATTATCATAGAGTGCGCCACCACAGGATATGCTGCTTTTTCTTGTAGTTGTAATCACGATTTCCCTGTAGAATCTTGATTTATCCTAAATCAAGTTAAATAAACTATTAAAATGTATGTGGAAGAATAGAGGACGAGAAGGATGAGCATGATGAGGATACGATAAAGAATAGAGAGTGAGGAGGAGGAGGAGGAGGAGGAGGAGGAGGAGGAGGAGGTGGAGGAGGAGGAGGAGGAGGAGGTGGAGGAGGATACTATAAATATTACAATTAAGTAAAGTAGGTACTGAAAATATTAGATTCAATGATTATATACTCAAAATCGTCTGTTAAAGAGTTGAAAAGCTGTGTTGACCTTCCTACACTTTCTTCTTGAAAAATTTGTGTGTATATGTGGCATTTGAATGTAAAATAAAGGAGCACGTCGCCTTCCAAATAACAAGAAAAAAAAAACACTAAGGAAACTGTAGGTAATGCCTTGTTCCTGCATACTAGATGTATCGCCACTCTCGGTGCTGCCCTCTGTGCTGAGCTTGATAAATGACTATTCTCATATGATATTGACTTTATGTAAAAATCAATGATATTAAAATCTGCTTTTATATAAAAAATGTAAATTATTATTTTCTTAGAACCAGCTTTTAATTGTGGTTAAATAAATTCAGTTAAACAGATAAGGATTTCAGGTAAACAGAATCATGAACATACTGTTGATTCATCTATGTCAACTTATTAAACGAAAACTTAGTTTCATTAACAATGGGTCTTGGGTTAATAAAGATTATGTTAGAGTGCACCACTATAGGGTACGCTGCTTTTCTCATAGTTGTAACCACGTTTCTCCTGTTGAATCTTAAATTATCCAGAATTGAATAAACTATTAAAGCGTGGAAGGAGGGGACGGAATTGAGGAGGAGGGCAGAGGAGGTGGGTATGATAATGATGTAGTTAAGACAAGTAGGGACTGAAAATATTAGAATCAATGATTATATATGCACTAATCTTCTGTTATAGATGTTTTATAAGATGGTATCCTAAAAACTGCAATGAATTCAGGTGAGATAATAAAGAAAAACACACATAAATTTCAAATTAGATTCATTTATTCAACCTATTTCATTATAATAATAATAAAACGTAAAAAACTATAATTATATATATATAATATTGAATAGTAAGAAAAAAAAACTCAAAATTGTTAACTATAGGAAATGTTCAACTAGTAATTGTGAATGTTAATTTAATCACATTTAACTAGTTGCTAAAAATAAATATTATTCAATAATACCAAGCTCACGCAATTCATTAACAATGGAAATAATTTCATGTACATTATTGGTGTTTCCAGCTACTAGGGCTTGTAAAAGAAAGCGCAATCTATCTACAAGTTTATTTGGATCTAACATTTCGGCTTCTGTTTTTTCTTCTATTTCATATTCAGAGGAAAGGTTACTTTGAGCATAATCCTCCTCCTCATCACCATTATCATTATCATCAGCATAATTTTGTTTGGTCACCACGGATGGAGAATTGCCATCCTGGCTAAATTCTTCTTCTGCTTGTACTTCTTGCTCCTTCACAAGCGGTTCCACTTCATCTTTAGACTTCTGAGTAATGCACGTTAGATTCTTCAGTGGAGAGAATTGTGGCTTCCAGGCTTCCTGATTAGCTTGTTTCCCGTCAGGTTTGAAAATCTTATGCTTACGATGAATTGCTTTCCTATCCTTATCAATCAACCTGTTACTGTCTTGCATTGTCCTTAGACCTCCAGGTACCTTTGCAATTTGGTGAAAGTCTCTCCCATCCTGCTTATGGTTCTTTGCTAAGCAAGAGTATTTCTCATGTCTTTTTAAATTATCGAGTCTTGAATAAGTTCTGGAACAACTTGAACATGTGTAAGTCATCTTGTCACCAACACAGTAAAAATGGCTGTTCATTCATGGAAGCTGAGTTTATATCCTCCTCCTCCTCCTCCTCC
>CAKNYM010040261.1:0-44978 GCA_932195095.1 Andricus curvator
TCTATCAATCATAGATGTCAGCAGATGCAGCTTACGACCCTTTGCGTCCTGGTTATTTGGAACAATCACTACCCTCATTACCATCTTCAGCTAAGACATCAACTTCTGAGAAAAAGGTGGAGTCTAAAAACGATTGAATATTTAAAAAATATTCGAAATTTGTGAAAGAAAAATTAATAATAATTTTTTTAAATTTCATGCATGTAAGATTTGATACCTAATATAAGAGTATTAAATAAAAATGTTTAATCTTTCACTTTAATGGTTGTATTATTCATTATGTTTACGTTGTATTTGTTTTGCAAAACGTGCACAATACTTTCAGGTATAAAAAACTATAAATTGATCCTCCGATTCAACAACAACAACAATTCTTGAACCAAATCTTTTATAAACTTTTTGAATCTGCGAAACGGCATACATTCTTTCTTTAGTAAGTACCCACAGATAAATTATTGATTGAAGTCTATCCTCTTCAAGATGCACCTTCTACAAAATTTGTTTTTGAAAGGTGTCCTTAGTTATATGATGAAATGAAGTCACCAGAAACTCTCTTTTTTTTATATAAACCTTATTCTATTTATTGCTAATACACACGCAGTAGATAGGTTTAAAATATAACATTTAAGTATGTAGAAAAGATGACATTTATTTTTAGACAAATATTGTCACAAATACATTTTTCTCAAGAAGATATTTTAGTGCTCATATTCAAATTGAAAATGATTGTAAGGTCCTCCAAGGTAGTGAAAGTAAAGTTTCTTTTTCTTAACTGCTTCCTCCATCTTTTCAAATTTATCCTCCTCTTGTGTGTTCTCGGATGCTTCCTCAAAGACTTTCATGATTCTACCAGGCAAGAATACAGAAAACTGATTGTCCAATTCAACCACAATCCTATTACCATACTTTGTTCGTACTTTTCGAATCTTGAACACAGCATACTTCTTCTTCACAGTCAGTTCCGATAATTTTTTTGTAGGTAGGACCCCATCCATTCGACCAACTGCGTTAATCTTTTTAAGATCCATCTTCTCTAAAGGCTTATTTAACTTTTTTCACAAGACGTTTGCACTGCACTTTATTGAATGAAACCACTGTAACCTGTCGCTGCTCTTATAGTCCATTATCCCACTCTTTAAACATTACCCCACTCGTTGCACATGCGCACAAATCTTCTAGATGCTTGAAGAAAATTAAACTGTTGAGTTATAGTATTGGCACTCAGTATAAGTAATGACTGTAAAATTTAATTGTTAATAAAATTATTATTTATTATGTAGCAACATTTATCAATAATAATCATAAAAGTAATAGTTAGAAATTTGAAAAAATTGTGTATTTGACATGACTAATGGTTAACTAGTGGATAGGTTTAAAAGTAATGAACACTTTTATTACCGTTAGTTATTTTTTTTATTCATTCAAGAAAAAAGACCTAACCTATTTTTACAAAGTAAAATCTTAACCTAATTTGTTAAAAGAAACATTATGAAAACAGGAATTCGCACTTATTATAAAAGTCTTTGAGCGTTGTATTTTTCAAACAAGTGTCTGTAGTATCTACACCTTTAGTCACATCATCAGCATCATCGTCGTCAGCACTGCTTCCAGCATAAATCCTGATGGTTGGCTGATCCTGAGGAGTCAAGAACCAGGTCTTGAGCGTCAGGACATTTCGGGCAGCGCAGTTGTGATTCCAGAACTGGGTATGATGATTACACGTAACGGAAACTGCATTGTGTAATTTCTTTAGCGAAGGACAGCCCAAATCTTCCAAATTGCGTACATTCAGCCCAAACTCGTCAAACCATTTCTTCTTTTCAAGTCCTTTGACGTAAATAGCACAAGCACCAAGTAGTATATCTTGAAGTATAGGTCTTACTTCCTCGTAGGGTATGTCACCAGAAGTCCACCCGATACCGTGATAATTGCGCGTCAGTCACAAATTTTCGCTCTTGTATCGAGCAGGCAGAGAGTTCCAATAGCAGATTCAAATTCCAAACGAACGTCCACTGAGGTCTGTTTGAGAAACTCATTTTGTTTTGAGCAATCAATGACACTGAGAGGAGCGTATTCTTTGAAATCACTTTTCTTCAACATTGGTTCAGGCTCTTTACCATAGTACGCTGCCTGAAAGTTTGCATACATCTCATACAGTAGTGCAAACTGATTATGGCCAAAGTCCAGATTTAAATTACCATACGGATAGTACTGTGAATTGAGGAATAACTTGACATTGGTTATATTGCAGTGATCGAAGCGATTAGCATATCTGGCTAGCCTATCCTTTCTACCTGTCTGGAAACCCAGTATAACATAACGTGGTTGTTCTAACTGAGTTGATGTTTTCACAGTCCATATATGTCTTGTGGTGGTGGGAAGCATGGGGTATTCATACAATTCCCATGAGCGAAAACTCATAGTTGTGAGAAAATCTTTTCCAATAACGTTCAGCAAATTTATCTTTTGCTCATCCGAAGCTATTACATATGGTATCATCCACTCTACTTTATGAATTGAGATCTTGAATTGCTCTTCGTTTCCTGGCGCTTGTCGTGCTTGAACAACAGCATTTATGTCACTGCGTGATCTTGTCAGGATAAGTTCATGCTTTGCATTAACAACGATCTTTCGATAGTCTTCAGCAAATCCTAGGATCATACTGAGTGGTATAGTGACATCAAAGTATCCCTCATCATTGGAAAGACGTTTTGTTCCTTCCGGCATGTCGAGCCATCCGGCATTCTCTATAAAATAACTTTGTCCAGGAGCAAGTGAGATGTAGCCCTTTATGGTGCTAGTGAGACCGACGTTCTTGCAGCGATCAATCTCAATACCATTGAGTTCATAGCGAACTTCATCAAACAGATAGCAGATGGCATTGCTCACTAGTGCTGTACTAGCAACAGCTGTAACCCCATCAGGCCTTGTTAGTCGTCCATACACATGCAATGAACTCTTGCTGGGTAGTACACACAAATCTTGATGCTGGACAGCAATTCGAATTTCATCACTGTTGTTGAATGATGATGATGCATAAGGCTGATGTGCATGAATCTCATAGTGAGCTATAGACTCATCAAATCTCACTGGTGCTTGAATGTTTAGTATTTCTTCCATTTTTATTGCAACAAAAGGAGATGATCAATATCTTGAATGGACGTTTCAGTTTCTTTTTCCACGTGGTTTGATCTTCAGACCAAGCTGTTCCAGAAAGAGCACGTTCTGAGGTGTTAGCTCCTTGCGTGCTGATTGAAAACTGGTTTGCATTCGACATGTTGACGCTCTTATATAGACTCCTTTGGGATTGTACACTATACCCATTATGATGATGATTTGACGTGCAGTCGTATTGTTATCACCTCTCCTCGGAAATTCACCAAGTCACCGTCCTGATCAACTATGCGGAGCTGAATTTGATGTATTGTCTTCACGGCGATTGGAAGGTAAATGACGTGTGACGGCACTTCAACGATCTTATATCCTGGTGGTACAACAGGAAAGAATTCATGAATCGTGTGCACTTTGCGATTATTTATGTAAGCTCCAGTAGTGATATTACACTCAATTCGCAGAGCATTCACTTTGAGAATAGCCACAGGTAGATCAGAAGTATGAGTCTTATTGGCTTCGAGAACACGTGGAGCGAATCCCAACAATCGTGCAATAGAATCGTGAGGTTGAAAGTTCACTTTGCGATCACACTTGATGTTTATTGTAATTCCATCAATTGCTAGAGCTTTCTGGACATAACTCTCAATGTCTTCAATCTCATAGCTGCCAGTAGGTATGGTCACTACTCGTTCACCAACATAGATTTTATTCTTTCCAGTGTCAACGTTAGGAATAGCATTAAATGTGAGCATTTCAACGAGTCCAAGTACATAGTTCTTATGAGGAGAGAGTTCTATTGGTGGAAAATACTCTGAGTCTAGAACAGAAGAGTTTCCTGTTATCGTGAGAGTAAATGATTCTTCCATGATGGTGTTTTTCTCTGTACTGACTCTAGTCCGTTCATTACATGTTCTTATATAGACAGTATTTGTCTTTTATATGTAGTTGTCCAGATAGAAATTTTAAGCACAAGTGTCCACATTCAACACTGTCATAGTCCTGATATCTGTCATGATTGTACTTTATCACGCTACCAACACCTAGGTAATCTACGAGATCCAAAGGTGGACGAAGATTACCGAAACTGTCAAAGTATAGGACTTGATCACCGATCTTTCTATAACTTACCCAGTGGGTACCAGGGCCGTGGCTATCATCAAGATTAACAATAGCTGACTTGATTTGGTGGGGTCCCTTTACTGGTAGTTGATTGCGCATAAATACTCCACGAAAATGTGGAATCTTTAGAGCTTTAGCATACTTGAACAGATCGGTATCAGTGAGTGCATGGTGAGGTAGCTTCACTGCAAGTTTTTTGACCCTGGTCTTAGACGAAGTCCCTGTCCTTTTCGGTAAGGTTTCATATGAAGACCTAATCCTTTTCTATAGGGTTTTAGGTGTAAACCTTTTCCTAGAGCAATAGCCTCCATTGCATTGTTATGACGTTGAGCTTCTGCCAGTTGTTGCTTGGCTGCGCTAGCATCATTTACCGCCTTAGCTACACCTGCTGCTCCACCAGTGAGAGCTCCAAGTGCACTAAGTCCAGCAAAAATTGGAATCAGTGGCAAAACACCACCGACTTTCGAAGGGATTGGTAGAACACGTGGATTTTGCACTTGATTTTTATCGCCTGCTCTTTTGACGGCTTTCTGTGCCCCTCTGATTGCAGACTTGATGGCCACTTTTGCATCACTACTTCTTTTCATTGCTTTCTTAGCCGCATTAACAACCTTTCTGAATGCTGTCAGTTTATTTCTTGCAGCTGGTTTCTTTTTCACACTAGGTTTCCTCTTCTTTGAACTGGGTTTCTTAGTCAACTCCATACCGAGTTTCGCTTTGGCATTCATGACGTTAGTTATTGCTAGTGCTGCCGCTTTCTCGCCAATTCCAGCGTCTTTAGCGAAAACGCGCTTCCAGGCTTTACTAGCTAGTACACGATCTGCAGCGTTTCTCACATCAACGTTTTCACGATTTCGCGAGTATGCAATGTCGTGTTCTTTACACGCAGCGTCTAGAGGATTGATACCGGGATCACCTCTAGCAAGTCGTTCGGCTAGCTTAGTACCTGGACCACAGTATTGGTAGCCAGGCAAGTGCAACTCAAACGGCAAGTTGTTGATGACTTTGTTGACCAATCCTTTACCTCGATGATGACGGCGTGATACTTTGTTCACTTTATGGTGCACAATCATTCTTCACTGAATGGAGGTTAGCACGCAACTGACCTGGAAGCTATATAAGCGCTGTATTTATAGCTTTCACAGCAGTTGATATCAAGATGCGGTTCAAGACACAACCTATTAAACTTCCGGTTTTTAATATTCATACCCTCGTCCAATCAAAAAAAAAGTATAGGGTGAAACGACATGGTAGCCTTCTACCAGACAGCATTCGCGCAGTGTTTTGTGGACCATCAAATTGCGGCAAGACAAATGCATTACTTGCCCTAATCTTACACCCAAACGGATTGCAATTTGAAAGTGTCTACGTCTACTCGAAATCCCTCAAACAACCAAAGTACAAATTCTTGGAACGGGTGTTGAATGATGTAGATGGAGTTGAGTACTTTCCCTTCAGTGAGCATGAAGAAGTAATACCACCAAGTGAAGCTCAACCAAATTCGGTAATTGTATTTGATGATGTTGCCTGTGAGAAACAGGACAATATTCGAGCCTTTTTCTGTATGGGCAGACACGCTCATGTTGACAGTTTTTACTTATGTCAAACTTACGCTCGAATACCTAAACATCTGGTTCGAGATAACGTCAATCTATTGATACTTTTTAAGCAGGATGAGAAGAATTTAAGACATGTGTATGACGATCATGTGAACACTGACATGAGTTATTTACAATTTAAAGACTTATGTGCATCATGTTGGAATACTGAGAAGTATGGATTTGTTGTCATTGATAAGGATAGTGAGCTCAATAAGGGAAGATACAGAAAAGGTTTTGACCGTTTTATCTCTCTATAAATATATGTCATGTAGTAGAAATGATGTCATTATAAATTGACACATCAACACGTCAACATGTCAAAGTTTCACAAAGAGAAGGAGGTGCTCCGTCAAATTGCTAAAGCTAGTGAGGCGATTCGGCGTAAACATCGATTGCTCAAAATGGGTAAAGAAGCCACTGAAAAAATAATGAGTGAAACGTTCAAGCCAATCGTCATGCCATTGCAGAAACTGGTTGATATATCGAATCCATCAGTCAAGAAGGAAGTTCAACAAAATGAGCTTGTAAAGAAAAAAGATCAGGAGGATGAGCAGGAGGAAGGGGAGGATGAGTGGGAAGAGGACGACGATAATGCTTCCTTTATGACTGCTGATGCTGAAGGAGAGCAAGATACAACTGTGCGTCAAGAAGATGCAGTGCCTGAGCCTGCTGATAATTACGAGTATTTAACAAACAAATTTCTCAGGATGCTGCAACAAAATAGGAAGCAGTATTTGGATATGGTTTATGGTGTGCGTAAACTCAATGATGGCAGTCTTTTTATTGGTGACAAACCCATTAGTTTTGAGGCACAATATATCAATGTTGGTGGTAAACAGTATCTGAAAACTGTTGGTCTGCTTGAACTTTTGTTTAAACAAAATCCAGAAGAATCCCACATAAGCACTGACGATCGAAACAATTATAAGGAAATTTTGATTGCTACAAATGCACACAAGAAGCGATACAGTTCCAGTGAATCCATTCGCACCAGCAATAATAATAAGTACAAGAACTTTATTTCAAAATTGTTCAACGTATCACGCAGACGATCATCCAAAGGTGGAGGTTCCCTGCCACAGTATATGGTAGCAAGAAAAAATGTTAGGACTGACTATGTCTACTGGGACGACCCTAACGAACTAGTTGATCGTCTCCGTCTACTCCTAGCGTCTCAGGCAGCAGGCAACCCGAGTCACAACAATGAAATCATATCAATCATTGAGGAACTGCGGGAAGCTGGAATCATATATTAGGAGTGTACTCATAACGCTTTCGTTAGTATTACGATAAGTATCGACGTGTTTGGACGTCACCTGGATCGAACCGCTGCAGGAAGCCGTGGGCCGCCTGGTGTTGGATTCAAGATTACCTCTGACGGTCATTACGACGTAGATGGCAAGAGAGTTTGTAACGTTAGTGAGGCCAAAGAACAATACGACGCAGTCAATTTGGGACTTGTACAGCGTATTGTACAAAACGAGATACGTACTGTGTATCAAGTCACATCATCTATGGGAACAGAGATTGACAATAATAGTTTGATGATACGTTTACTTGAAGAATCGATCAATGAGAAACTGAAAAACCTGCAGATTGACACCCAACAAGATTTTTTAGTCCGTAACACTGAACTCATTGCTCAGTTGGAAGCTCGATTAAACGCACTCGAGAATGGACAAGGAGAAATTGGCAGTAGTCACAGAACTGCATAAACCTGCTAGGAAGAATTATGCACGTCGTCGCGTGCAGACACGTGGTATAGACAAAACGTGGCAGGCAGATTTAGTTGAAATGCTACCCTATGCCCGTGAGAATAATGGCTACAAGTATTTACTCACCGTTATAGATATTTTCTCCAAGTAAGCCTGGGCGGTTCCTTGTAAAAGCAAGAGTGGACCAGATGTCACTTCAGCAATGGAATCTATACTAGTGCAGGGTCGTATACCAAAAAACTTACACACCGATGAAGGTAAAGAATTTTATAATTTACATTTTAAAGAACTTATGAAACAATATGGTATCAATCTCTACTCAACACATAGTAATCTAAAGGCGTCAATCTGTGAAAGATTTAATCGCACGCTCAAGAACAAGATGTGGCCACAATTTAGCTTAAGAGGTAACTATAAGTGGATAGACATTTTGCCTACTCTCATCTTCAAGTACAATAATACGAAACATCGATCAATCGGTATGAAGCCAAAAGATGTCACTACCGAGGATGAAGAGGAGCTGATGCAACGCTTAAAAAAACTGCGAAATATACCGAGGAGAAGACCAAAGTTCAAAGTTGGTGACAAAGTTCGAATCAGCAAGCACAAGCACGTTTTTGAGAAAGGATACACTCCCAACTGGACAACAGAGATATTCACTGTGGATCGAGTTATGCTTACGAATCCAGTGACGTACAGGCTCAAAGACTATCAAGAAGAACCCGTTGCTGGTGGATTTTATGAGCAAGAACTTCTCAAAGTTAAACATTCAGACGTATACCTTGTCGAAAAAGTAATCAAGAAACGTGGTAACAAAATATTTGTAAAGTGGTTAGGTTTTGACAGTTCACACAACAGCTGGATAGATAAATCAGATATGTAATCAACTTTGTGCAATGTTGAATCAACTCTGTGCAATGTGAAACCAATGATGAATCAATGTTGAACCAACGATGAATCAATGCTGAACCAACGATGAATCAATGTTGAACCAACGTTGAATCAATGATGAATCAACAGCGATTGAATGTTAAACTAAATTATGAGATTTATAATACTAAGTCTACGCTTGTGCTAACTATATGTAAGATTTTTGATGAATAAAAAAGCAATTCATATACATATATTATGTCTTTTATTCAGTATAACCCTCAGACCTACTTTATTGACAATTATTTACAACTTAAACCTAATCTTTTACCAGAAGATCTAGCAATTCTTCATCACTATCACTCAAGACATCATCGACATCCATTGCACTGATTCTATAATGCCCCCATGCGAGGGTGTCTGTACTGTTTGGGAGTAAGTATCGCTTATCGTCATAAGGACTTAGTGCAATCTTTTGTTGTTCAATAGTTTCGACATTGTGTAGTCTTGACCTGATTACATATTGCGTTCTAGATTGGATACTCCAATTTCGCAAGCATTCGGTGTAATCATCAAAGGTAATACTTTTCTTTACAACAGCTGCTTTTACACCTTTGGCTTTTTTAACAAAGTCCTCACCATTGACACGGATACTATACATCTTACTTCGCAAACCAACAAATTCTGTAATTATTTCACCATTACATTCATCTTTCATCAAACCCAAAACTTTCTTGTTTCTTTGCGGCATTCCAAAAATATTGTCCCGAGGGTAATCTGAAGTGTCGAATTGTTGAGTATTCTTTTCCATATCTTCTTTCATGTCAGCATAAATGTCCTGACACTTCACTTCATATATTAAACTCTCCGTGTCAGTGTACAAGAGTTTGCAGTTGTTACGATATTTTTTACGCATGTAACCGTGGTGAAAATCATAAATTAGGATTTTAGACACATCCAGCACTGTCAGACCCACATAGATTGGCTTATTAAACAAAACTTCTGTCTTTCTTAACTCTATAGCCATGAGATTTTCACTGAAAATGGCTCGGCTGTGGAAGTTCGGTTTAGCTATGAGGGCTTCTGCTCCAAACCTACCCTCCCATTTCGCCACGAGTTTCACGTTTACATGCTTTCGCACATTCTCCATTGTCTTACCGTAAACTGCATTATTCTTCAATTTGTACAAGTTCTTTTCGAATTCATTTTTAGCTTGTGTTCTCTTTTCAGTATTGAAATCTATGTAACTCTTGAGCCATGTTGACTGATTGAATTTAAGTACTCTGTGAATTTTGATTAATACCAGACCGTTTGTAAGAGCATCCTTGAGAGCTCGGTAATGGAGAACGTACTTATGTTTCAGTAGGAGGGTAGTTAGAAGCTTCTCCTGGTTGGAACCCGGTGGTTTCGAGTGTTCTGGACAGAACGGTAAATCATTATGCTCATCGTGAAGCTCGGGTGGATAGTACAAATCAACTTCTAGAATATAACCAATGGGTGAATCATTTGAAATATTGAAATCAAAATTTTCCAAATTTGTAACCCACTCAAAACCACCGTAAGGAAGGGGTTGTCCCATTGCCCAACCATAAAGGTTGTTTGCATCGAAATATACAATGTAGATGATCTCACCTCTTTCATTGAAAACTTTCATATACTTGTTGTTGGCAATGGTGTATCGGTTGGAGCATTGACTTACTCCACCCTTTTTACCATTCTCAATCATCAGTAGCATATCAACGTCAGTGAGGAGTTCCAATCTTACCCCTGTATATTTGAGCATGGCGTCCCATGTGAAGCCAGGAGTCGTGTAGTAATGTGCTGGATCGAGACCGTAAGCCATGAAACACTGTTCTCGGAAATTTTCAAAGACATCAGCCAACAACAACACATCAGTCTTCATGTATAATTGTACATATTCGCAGAGAGTTTTAACACTGAATGCACACCATACCTGTTGTGCATGTTCGTAGTCCTCATCAGATATTGATGAGTCATTCAGGATACTGTGAAACTTTTCTTTTGGTGGAAGCTGGTTTTCTTTCAATCTCACCTTTGAGTCCAGATATTCATAGGGGAGAACACCTTTCCTCGTTAGAAGTTCAACTTTCTCACTCTCCATTCCAGAAAACATTGCACTCACAATTTTATACTCAGTGAGATACGATGCTAACTTTTCCAAGGATGATGCCATGAATCTGAATGAGTCGATGAATCGGAATTTTATCTGTGTTCCCTTAACATATTTGGTAAAAGATATGTATTTTTCCTTATTTAATGCCAGAACTTTAACTTTTCCTTCAAATTGAGTAGCAATATCGCGGATGATAAAGTGAGCATCATACCCACTCAAGTTGTGGAACACAACAGGTATGATGTTGGCATCTTGGTAAGCTAGATTACAGTGTTCATGTGCGGGACCTCGATACTTTCCTGTCAGGTGACAGTGATCGCGAACCTTCTTCATCGGTGGATGTAGAGCTTTCTGACAGATGTGACAAGTAGTGGCTTCAAAGAAAGTTTCCTGTTGCCTTGGTGTTAGTTTCTGCATCGGAACTGGAGATGCCAGTATTTTCTCACATTTATTTGCAGTTAACTGTAACTCTAGAGCAAACCACTTTGCTGGTTCCACACCTTCAGGACATGAGTTGTAGAATGATAGTGAATCATTGTAACTGCACTTGAACAAGTACCCAATGTCAAAAACTTCATGTTTCTGCAATACTTTAGTGTTTGTCGTCTGTTTTTGTACGTCTCCACTTGGTATTAATAGGGACTCACAGTCGGCATAGATAATGAATGGAACTTTTTCTCTATGCTTGAAATTTTTGAATTCAATAATATTTCTACCAGGTTTTGGTAGCATTATTTTACAATTATTCACTTTTTTACAATCTTCCCTATGAGCTACCAACGTCTCTATTTTTGAAAAGTAGTGCAAGCATCGTTCACAGATATGTTTTCTTCCATCATGTTTCGATAGCTGGCAGCTAACTAATCGAGAAAGATCTTTGACCCATACATAGTGGAAGTTGAAAGACTGGGTTCTGCTATCCTGTTGATTGCTTTCTTCTTCTTCATCACTGCTATCTTCATTTACATATTCCTCTTCAACTCGGAGGAGGTTTACATGAGTTTCCCTTACCTGTGAAGTGAGATGAAGAGGAACCACTATCAACTTTTGCTTCTTTTTAATCAAGCCATAAATATTCACTGAAATGCCATTTTGTGCTTCGAATTTTTTTACATCTTTCATTGCTACGGGGAAATTTATTCCAGAAAAGTTTAATTCATCCTTGTATTGCTGATAGCTGGACACGCGTTTAGGATTGTACTGATTTCTATTGACTGGATGTATGGCTGATAATATAGCCCACTTAAAGCACTCGTTGTCGTTCATATTTTGCACGTTCACACATGCTTCTTTTCTCTTGATTCGTAGAGGAAGATCAATGTAAGAGCTACCTTTCATGGGGTTTAGTTTGTTGATATTCACTTCTAATTTCACAATAGAGTGTAAGGTCCATCCAGAGTCTTTCTCTTGAAACTCCTCCATTTCAGTTAAGATAGGGTATCTTGCGTTGTTGGTAAACCATATTTTCAAATCCGTGCTGACGTATATCTCTTCATTTTTTGATTTAAAGTTCTTTACATCAGGATCCTCCTTACCAATCTTTAGATAATATGCATTAAGCACAGTGTTGATTATAAAAGCTCTATGTTCGCGCAAGGCTCGGTCCACATGTACAATAAATAGCACTTGGGCGTCATCTAGGAAGGCAAGTACATCTTTGTGAACCAAGTTCGCGACAATGCATGTTTTCACTCGACTATCGAATGCTTTGTCGACGTCAATCCACTCCACTCGATCGTTAATGTCATTGCGTTTCTTCTGAAGTCCGCTACCCTTTTTAGTGAGAAACTTGAATCGAGCTTTAAAACATTCCAAGTGTTCAATAATATTTAGACACCTTCTTTTCTGATTTATTGACAGTCGTGGTATACATGACAATTCCTTTCGCTTTGCTTTTAAACACAATAGGCACTCGTTTCGCCATCGATTAACTTTGTTTAGTTGTACGTTCCCAGATGATGTTGATGATGATGATGATGAAAGCAGGGTCAGTACTTCTTCGAAAGCAGGAATAAGTTTTACACACTCATCGAGGATCATTTTCTACTAGATATAGACTGTATACACTAATAATGTTTTAACTTCACAAGTTATTCTTTCTGTTTTAATAATTTTATATTTACTATCCACTTTCACTGGACTGCCTCGCACGATGTAATGACTGCACTCAGATCTGATGTCTCCTTTTATAGTCGGCTATCCCCAACTCCACCAATACCTCTAGAAGATTCTAGAACTTGATAATTCCCCCAACCCCATCCTTCATTTAAATTCGCCATGTGCGACATTGAATTTTCCTGTAATTTAACTGACTTGATGGTGGCGCCATCAATTGCTCGTAGCAACTTATTAGCTGTTGGCATCTTAGCACGGACATGAACCATCATCTTTCGTCGGTAAATGTAAGGCGCCTCTGAATATGAGCCGGAGACCCCACGACGAGACGCCGTGGCATGTATCTGAACTTCGGTGTCACACTATCGCGGTAAAACAGAGATCATATTTATCGACCGTCTGTTTGGAAACGACTGTAGGTAAAGTGAAACTTTGCGCGTCGATGTTTTACCGACTGCTGTGGCTCCATTGCCTGTGTCTCACTCTGCCGGTATGGTAAAGAACACCACTATCGATTATGGATATGGAAACGACTGTCGGTAATTTAGCACGGAAGCTAACCATTAGCGCCTGTCGGTAAATTACCGGTCACTGTTTTACCGACCAAAGTGTCACGGAACTGTCATAGCTATACTACTGCTGTTTCAGTCATTTTGTGATTTTTTGAGGTTCATTAAAACTGAACAAAGGAAAGACACAACTTTATATTACGAAATTATTTGAAAATATATTAATTTCTGCATTATATCGCCTATTGCTGATTTTACGTATTTTTCCGTGTTCAAGATTACACGAATTGATATTAAAGATGCATGTATGTATTCAAGAATCGGGTTTTATGTACTTAAAACTGTATACACAACGATAAATAGTTCCTTTTCTTTAAACTCCATATGTTATTGACTAAAATTCGGGATCGTATAGCCCATACTGAGTTGGATAGCATCGCTCCTAAAATGAAAGAGCAGAGTCTCAGAGGGCACGCTGTGTGATACGTGTAAATACAATAGCTGTCCAAAATTTCTTTTCGGACAGATACGACGGACGGATGAACTTGCCGAAAGTATAACGGTATCCGCCCGGAGCTATGAAAAAAGACGTGTTCATTGTTTTGCTTAAAGAAAACATGATACATATGTAAATTCTGAATAATCTATAGGTTCGAAGTCCAGCAAGAATAAAAGGTCTAATGCAAAGTCTAATGATAGGAAATAAATACAGTATATGTAGTACATACAATACATATAGGGTTGCCACCTGCCCGGAATTTGGCCGGCCTAGCTAGAATTCTCGATCGAAGGCTGGTTGCGGGTCGGACTCTCGACCGGCCCGGGAATGAAAACATCCACCGCGCCAAAAGGGGCGCTGCGCTGTCATATACTATAAACATGGCCGCGGAAGCCATATGGATAATTTGGAGTAGTAGCAATAATTTAATTTGAAAATGTGTTTAGGTTTAGAAAATTGTATTTTTGGACTTAGATAGTTTGTGTAGTTACGCAACAGCTACACCTGCATCCAGAAATATGATTAAAGGCCAAAATATCCTTAATTCTGGTATGATTATAATGTGCGGAGCTACCATAAAAACTTTCGAAAAAGTTGAAATATATTCACTGTGCCTTCAAACCAGTGCTTTAACTTCAGAACCACCCGAAACAACAGGAAGATTAATAATTAATGGTGGCATATTTTTGTTCATTTACCCCATTTGTGCATTACAAGACCTAGGAATAACGTCTCGCTTGAGAGATCGTTTTTATGCGTCTAGCTCTGTGAAACAGAATAACATTTGATAACAACGGTTACATTTTCGTTAAATAATAATATTAAATATTAATATTTAATTAATATTTAGTACACCATGCTGGAAATGAGTAATTATTTTCATTAAAATGCAAGAGGAGCAGAAAATTAAATTCTTGACGTTACAATCTTTCACATTTAAATTTGTCAACCACACACTGTGTTTATCTAGAACTTCAATTTTTCCAAATAAGTTTCGCCTTTTTATGTTACACTTCCAATCTGTGGCACTCTATGAAAACTTAAATTCAGGTTTTTATTCTCTTTGGAGTCACAACCACTTACGCAACAACCTCCGAAACTTGATGATTTTTGATACTGATGTGCAAATTCCATTATTGGACCATATAATTATCAGCTCGGAAGTATTTTGCTCATCAGAGCTACTTATTACAGCACTTATTTATTCAGTTGGACGATCATTACACTTAAACGCTATGTTTTTGCTGGGTTTCGTGATGTTTTACGTGTATTTAATATGTCATCCACTGCCATATTCGTTAGTTCGCGTAGGGGCCGACAGTGTCGCATAGCATGTTTGAATGCCCAATACTGCCGTCCAAACTAAAAAGATGCATAAGTGACATTTTTATGAAAAATGAGTTTTTGGTATCGTTGGATTCGTAAGAAAAAGCTGCGTTTAACTGTGTTAATAAAAATGATTAATTATTAATATTTATTGCAAAAAACGATTGTTTATAAATGAGGGAAGTCGAAAAAGTCGAAAAATACAACATAAAAAGATACGCAAAGTACTTTGCGTGTCCTAAAATTTGTATAAGGCATGTAATACGTCATCAGCATACAAATCAAAAAGAACCTAAAGAACTTTGTGTCTTTTTTGCCTTGTAAAAGTGACCGAGTGCGGAGCGAATTTACAAACGAAAAGAATTGCTTGCCCTTACGTATGTTTTAGCCATGTGCAATAGCTCGGACTCTGATCGGAAATCCAAGGGATATAAGTCCCGGCTAGATTCGGCTATACATTAGCGACGATCGTTCGGGTAAGTTCGGGACAGCCGCTGAACACACAGTGTCCCTCACGTATGTTTTGTTGTTGTATTTTGAGGCCGTGCTCGAGCTCTCCGATAAAGGCATCGTCCGCAAGTGCCTTTGTCTTCTTTTTGCCTTGTATTTTTCACTTTCCGCGACTAGTAAAAAATCGGAAGTCCATTGTCTAATAGAAATTGTTTAAAAAATCAATTTTTTATTGCAAAATATGAAAGACCACATTATTTTACCCAAATAGTGTATCTAGATTATTCCAAATTTTATTCGATCTCAGAGTTCTTTGGGCAAAGAGTTTTTTCGATTTTCTCAGTTCGAGTGAGATTGGACTTATGTATCTTTTTAGTTTGTACGGCAGAATATAGGGCCGGAAAAATAGCACAAATTCCTAAGTTCCAAACTGCTGTTATTCTAAGCGATAAATACATTGATCTCAAAATTTGTTTGTATATCTAGATGTACGTACATAAAATTAAAATATTTAAATTTGAATAAATATATTTGAAAAGTACAAGACATTTGAATTTTGCGGGCTACACTGCCATCCAAACTAAAAAGTTATGTAAGTGCTCTCCGAGTTGTACGGAGATATTCAAGGAAAACCATTTGCGCTAAGAACTTTGGTATAGGAACACATTTTCATCAATGCAAGTACCCCTTTTCGGTAAATCGTATTTGTCCTTTCTGATTTTGCAATCAAAAACTGATTATTTAAACAATTTCTATTAGAAAATGTGCTTGCGGATTTTTCTGGAATCAAATCCTAGCTAAGAAATACGCAAAGTCGCTTGCAGAGTGTTTCGCTGTAAAGTTATCGAGCGTCGGCCCTCGATACAACAAGAGAAATCCGCAAACGCCATGCGAGGCATGGTGGGGGTTAGAACTTCTTTTGAGCTGCACTTAATTTTATAACTAATTTTCAGCATAAATATATTGACTGCATATACACATTTCATGTTGTAAAACATATTTTGCTGTTAATTGAAAACAAGCTTAATACTCGCTGGTAAAATGAAGAAAAAATATTATAGTTATAAGTACATACTATAAATATTATAATATCGTCATAGACTTGGATGTTTCCAAAGACTAGTACGATTTTATATTCGAGGTAATATGTGCTTTAAAATTAAAATTTTTCAATACAATAATAATTGAAATATTATTTTACTATTAATTCAACAACACCTACTAATAATGAGATATCTGTGATGATATCTGTCTGCATTAAAATATTATAAAATTCCGTGAAATTCTAGGAAATCTGAAATTTTAAATTGTAAAATCCTTGAAAATAAACGCAGAAGAAGACGAAAGGATTGAGTAACAAGGTGTTTTATCGTAATATCTCTTTTTAATTTTTATGTCAGGAACTTTTTTCTTAAAAAGTAAATAAGCAAACATAAGCTTTGGATTAAATTTTAAATCAGATACAAATCGCACTTTATCGTCGAACTAAACCTCCTAATAAACTTAAACGCAGTTCAGGCATGGTAGTTTTTACTATGAGAAACTTTTACCTTAAACATCAAATAAACGGATATAAGTTTTTGAATTATTTAAGATTTTAGAAACAAATAACATACACGGAAAAAATTTATCCGTAAAAAAGTCACGAACTAGTAGCTAGGTCTCGGATATGAGAAAAATTGATCGGATATTTATGTATTTTCGTGAATAACCTGCGAACTTTGAGAAAGATTGACGAACTCGATGTGAAAATTCTAAAATGGTTCATCACTTTTTTTTTACGTGAATAATTACAAAAATATTACGAGTGATTGGGAAAAGATTCACAGAGCACTCACGAGCTTGCCCGACAAATCTGGGAACTCGAAAGTAGGTTCGCCTGTACGTGGCCCACACACACACTCTCCGAAACGCGCGGTGCGTGTGTGTGCTCGTATGTGTGCCTCGAGCTCGTCGGATGAGTGGCTAGAAGTTTTATAATACCTATTTTCTTTGGCCTCGATGGCTGCGCGTGTTTACTCACTCCGGGTTTATGTTTAGAAACTGGTGAGTCAGCAGTCTTTGAGGGTTCGAATCTTCTGAGTTGCGAATTTATAAGTTAATATAAAATTAAATCGCACAAATAAAATTTTTCCTTTTTTTATTTCAGTCTGCAATTTTCAGGAACTGTTCGTAGGAAATTCGAACTGTTCGTAAGAAGCTTCGAAATTTATCCATATATTTCTTATAGAAATAAGGACTTGATGTTTCATTTTTTTATCTCGTATCCGAGACCTAGCTACAAGTTCGTGACTTCTTCACGGATAAATTTTTTCCGTGTACCAGTACATAGCCTGAGGCCCCAAGGGTTCTCGATAATTTAGCCGATGTTGCTTGCAGATTTCTTCGCTTGGACATCTTTGTTCGACTCGGCACATTTACAACTTGAGACTTTACATACAGCACATGCAAAATTTTGATCTTGAAACAAGAAGCGTGCTCGACCACTTTTGCCAGACAAAAGATCCGCAAAGTGCTTTGCGTATATTCTTTCCTTGTATTTAGTGACGTATTCGACTTCTCTTACAAATTTGAGGCACCGCAAAGTACTTTCCATATATTACATTCTCATTCTAATGAGAAGGTATTGGTTTTATGTAAAATTTGACATAGTCGGTTTTCATCAAATCTCCACGTTTTGAGACCCCCTGAGCCAGAAAAAACGGTTTTTACCAAGGTGTCTGTCTGTCTGTAGTCTGTCTGTCTGTCTGTCTGTCTGTCAGTCTGTCTGTCTGTCTGTCTGTCTGTCTGTCTGTCTGTCTGTCTGTCTGTCTGTCTGTAGCCACGATAACTTTCGAAAAAATGATCAGATTTGATTGAGCTTTGGCACACTTTTTTATGGCCGAAAAATAGAGAACGAGTTCGTTACCCAGCTATTTTGGATGAAAATTCAAAAAGTGAGCACATTTTGAAAATTTTTGAGACCACTTTTTTTTAAGATTTAAAAATTCTATGTATGGTTATTAGTAGTACGCAAAATGACGAACAAAATATTCTAATGACTTTTCGTGATAAAAGAAAAATTACTGGAGTTATAGCATTTTCAAAATTCCAAAAAACAAACGAAAATGTATATTTTAAGCCGAAAAACGCACGATATGAAAAAAAGTCAAGAGGAGAAAAACGTTGCTTTTTGAACGCCCTATAATATTTTCATAACAACTTTTTGAATTTTTTGAAAAATAAAAAATTCAAATTTTGATCGCGCAAAAAAATAATCATAAATTCCATTTTGCTGTGAAACTATGCAAGATACGAGAAAAGATCATTCCACCAAAATTGTGCACCCAAAAAAGATCTACAAATTTCTTATCATTCACTTTTTGATATGACGCGTAGTTTTTGTTTTATTCGTAAAAAACAGCATTGAAAATAGAAAAATCAAATGCACAGAACCGAGCGTGGAACGCAAGGTTCAAATGATTTTCAAATCAAATATCGAGCGCGAAGCGCGAGTGTCTGGATGAGAATGTGTTCTTTAAGGTCGATAGAACCTTGAGTAAATGAAGTTCCTTTTCAGTCTAAAATAAAAACAAATTTAACAATCACTTAATATGTAGAGGTTTTGATAATTTTATAATATTTGCAAACAAACTTTTTCTTTTCATCGAAGTCGAACACGAAGTTGAAAAATCTAGAGCAACCGAGCGTAAAGCGCGATGTAGATACGCCCGAGCGCGTAGCGCGAGGTGAATACATAATCGAGCGCGAAGCGCGAGATAAATATATGATCGAGCGCGAAGCGAGCCGCGCGCGAAGCGCGCGATGAGAATGTGCCCGCGAAGCGGGCAGATTTTTTTTTCGATTGCATTTGGTCAATTTGCTCAATATTCGAAATTTCATACATTCATTTTTTATTATAAATAATTAAAAATTAGAATTTTAACCATGATAGTCAGACGCAGCTTACTCTCACGATTCCTCTGATATAAAAAACTCATTTTTCGAACAAATGTCGCTTGACTATGTTTTTCCGTTGTAGGGCAGTACACGCTTGCACTTCTACCCTCCCTTAATAGGAATGCCCTCCCGCCGCCCGTATGACCGTCTTTCACCCTTGGCCGGAAAAACCATGAGTGAAAGGTGGCAACCCTAAATACATAGTCAACTTTTATAGAATTAAAGGTCCTAGCAAAAGAGTTCTTTCAAACTCCTGGTTTCACCTACGCTCAAGTTATAGCGGTGTCTTCTTACTGTTGATTTACTGGCAAACAGAATATATATACCATTAAGCCATTTCCCTTTCAGCGAGCCTCAAGGGGTAAGCGTGACACTACCCGATTCGGGTAGTGTTTCTAGGTGGATAGTTTCTTGTAGTAAATAACTACAAAAGTGGGCTCACCACACCCACCACCGCCAACAGCAACGCAGTAGTATCAGACGGTCACCCATCCAAGTACTAACCGCGCCCAACACTGCTTAACTTCAGTGATCTAACGGGAACTGGTGTTTCCAGCGTGGTATGGCCGTTGCCAATAATAAATAATTATTAATAATTAATACCAATAATTTGCAAAATTCTACCTTGACGAAACAGGCGATTGCCACTCCTAAATTAATCCCTATCACTACGAAGAACGGTATCTGCATGTTATTTCTTTTCCTGTGTCACGTGAAGCTCTTTATAAGTTCGCTCACCCTGCTTTAAAACACGCTGAGGACGTTTCTTCATCCGGTTCACCCGTACTCGGATTCGCTTGGTGGTCTTTCACCATATTTTTTCTCCTTCCATCACTGTCATCAGGATTCTCCGGTCCACTCCTCGTATTATTTCACGCAAGAGGCGCGTCTCCGTGTGCATCGACCTTAAGGTTCAAGAAAGTGTGCGATTTAATTGGCATGAAGCGTGACCAATGTTCACCCCACAGCTTCCGTATAGCGCTTTAATTACAATCTGAATCCCGTTTTTTAAATTACTTTATTATTTTAGCGCCCAGAGTATACGCCATCCATGTCACTTCTCATATAGGTATTACATCCTTTACTGAATTAATAGGAAATATATTTCTTCTCCTGTTCAAAGCAGTTATATGGGTATAATTTAAAAGGCCGTAGCCGGGCAGGCATGGGTGAACTGTCCCCGCTTGTTTATTGTTCATATTTTACGGAAAAGTTCCTACCATTGTATGACTAATTTACTTCAAGTGCCAACTTCAAGAAATATTGCTTACAAAAGTTATGAACAAATTTTGAATAAACAAAAAATTAGAATTTCTAAAAATTGGCTTAACCGATTTTGATGTCTTATATATATGCTACACGGAGAAAAATAGCGAAATAATTTTTATGAAGAGTGCTGTATTACATTACAGATTATTATGGTACTAGTGACTATTGCTCAAGTACAGGTACCCTTTTTAAACTGTTAAGTTGTGATTACTCGATCAGATCATTCCTATATTTATAAATAAGTGTTTAATGGACTAATAAAATTAAATGTGATATAGATC
The DNA here is from genome assembly GCA_932195095.1 of Andricus curvator. NCBI lineage: Eukaryota > Metazoa > Arthropoda > Insecta > Hymenoptera > Cynipidae > Andricus > Andricus curvator. Next base: position 20,942 of record CAKNYM010040261.1, read on the forward strand.
TTAGTTTTATTCGTTTCAATAAAGTACCTTTTGTTAAAGGCACCTTATTTGGTCAATTCTACAATTAAAATGTATTATTATGTACAGTTACGATTAGAGTCAAAATAAGATGCTTCGTGCAATGTTGAATATTCGGCGCGATTAGAGACGCTGTTATTAGCAAATAACGTTGAGCCTGTGAGCCATCTGAGACTCTCTACCAAATCGCGACCACCAATATGACTCCAGCGCAGGTAGCACTAACTGCATTACCGCCGCTAGTTCGCAAGTGAACATATTTGTGACCATATTCCTCTACCTAAAAGTTTTTAAATACAGTAAAATAATAAAATACTTCTTTTTCTAAAAGAAAAAGCACCAAAGTACTAATCAGCACCAAAGTATCTTAAGTCTTCATTTCCTACCAAAAGCCATTTTTATAATGTTTTTTTTTTTCATTTCATTTTTTGCCCTGTGATCAGAAACGATATTTCTTAAAGTTATTATAGTTTATTCATAAAGAAACATACACCTTTATTTTTTTTATATACCGTTCAGCGAAAAATCTTCTGTAACAGTCAAATACTGCCACACTAAATCAGGGGTCGCTCGACATTTTTCAAGATCTAAAATTTTTTTTTCGAAGGGAAACTGAGAGAAAATTTATGACCTCACGGAAAAAAATCCCAGTTGGAAGGGCTCGGTCCTGAAATTGGAACATGGAGGGCCCTTTTTTTAAAGGGTTCCAAGCGGCTCGGATCAGGTAATGGATTTTGACAGTTCTGGGTCAAAGCTGAGTAGATCCGACCTATTGGCCTGGGATCGCCAGTAGATACAGGATCTACCTTTGGAGACCCCTGAACTAAATCTTCATTTTCCCCTAACAGAATAATTTTTTTTAATAACAACTTTTTTTTTATTCAGGCTCCCTATATTTCGGGAAAAAGTTTTTATTATTTTTGCAAATTGAAAATGAGATTTTCAGTCGCTGTATAAAAGACGATTTTCAATATCCATGTAATTTGAACCTCCAAATTCTTGAATTATTTACTCGGAACTGGTTAAGTTTTTCTAATCAAACTCATTTTCTGCCAATGTAGCAACTCAGTATCTCGGGAGTGAGTTTTTATTTTTTTTTTTTTTAACTGAAAATTGCACTTTTTATTGTGATCATCAACCGAGCCTGTTTAAATTGTAGGTTCCTGTCACTTTGAGATTTTAAACTTCCACATTATATTTCTCGGAACTGGGTATATTTTTTTTAAGCGTAGGGTAGACTGGGTACGGTTGTGCCAGGGTACGGTTGTGACAGTCGTCATATTAGCGTAACTATAAGGAATACCCGGTTGAGGGGAAGGGGAAAGAGGAGCGTCAGGCCCTTCTGAACATGCTTCACAGGATTGCGTCAATTTTTTCGTGACATTGAAGCTTGCAGAGGACTACAGTACTTTTTAGCAGCAAAAAGTAAATATTTTTATTCGATTTCTTTTAGTAATTGTTGTTATATATGTACAGATAGAGTAACAAGTGTTTTTTATCTTTATAGGTTACACATTAGTGGTTAAATAGAACTGATTACTTTGTACGATATTATTATTATGTTAATATTATTATTATGATTATTATTATTATTACCCCAAGCACTGTCACAACCGTCCCTGGGGTGTGGTCGGTTGTGACATTTTTTATTTTTTTTCTAATTTGCTCCTATAAATTAACCATTGTACTTAGGGACACAATGGTAGTATTTATTCGTAGACAAATATACATTTCACACTAAAAAATTCCTTTCATCCAGCTAACTGGCATACTGACAAAATTATAGTCGATCAAATGAAAATTGTCACAACCGTACCCGGTCTCCCCTACTCTTTTTACCTCAGTTCAGAAACACTTCAGCTCTGGAGTAAACTTTTATTTTATCTTTAAACGGTGATTTCAATTTTACAGAATGTTATTTCGCTCGCCTGAAAAATTCCGATTTTGTTGTTTATCTAGTTCCCCACATAGAACACTTTCCGAAAAAAACAGGTTTGTCCCAGGTTTAGACCTATGCTTTTCCCGGAAAAACCTGGGACAGACCTGGTTTTTTCGGGAAGTGTGCTATGTGGGTTGTGTACTGCAACCCTTCAAATATTGTTCCAGAAATAAAATTAAAAAATTATTTAGAAAAAAATAATGTTTACTTCACTTCCTTATTTTTGTAATGTATTATATTTATCATACTATTTATTATATTATATAATGTGCATTCTTATATTTAATAAAAGTTTTATTATTTGAAATTTTTAATTTTCAAGACTTATTTTTTCTAATTTTAGCTAGCCTTCGATTTAATTTTCACATTCAACTTTAAAGTTAGAATGTTACAGGATAAAGTATTTTTTATTTAGAAGAATTAGTTTAACTTGAATGTTCCAATACATTATTTGTGCTGCTTTTGTTTTTACTTGCAAATTTTTACTAAATAATATTACTAGAACTAGAATCATTAGATCCCTTTTTTATGCTGGAAAATCTTATAGAAATTTAAATATTTTTTACTTTTTTAATACATCTGAATGTAATAAATCCTTTAAATTTTGGAGCTTTACAACTTAAACAGAAATCACAAACTAATTGAATATTCAAATTAAACATTAAACTATTAAAATTTGAATATGTCAATTAAACATTTATAAATCCACCTATTCATATAAAATGTGTAAAACGAAAAAATAGAAAAATATATTCCTCCGTCGGCCCTGGCTGTCCAGCAAAAAAGTTTGGTTGACAAGATCCAAGCGATTCATTAGCTTATTTGGCTAGAGCGTGCGGTATTGGCTCATGTTTAAGCTGTTTTGGTAGGGTTTGAATCCCCAGCGGATCCGATTTTTCATAGCGTTTTAGCATGCGATTATGTTTGTAAGTGAGCGTGCGTGCAATTGCGTGATTTCAAAAATAAATTAAGTGCAGTGATAATATATAAAACATTTTTGTTGTTGCAAATTTATCATTATATTACATCAGCTGTTTCGAGCTGCTGTAATGGAACGTCTACCGACGATTCTATAACGCCTGCCTCACATTTTCAGATGTATGTAAGAATCCCTATTTGTTTGTTTTTTACTTGCCATAGCACCCGATCTGTCATTGAGTACCTGACTGACCAATCTTTCGTTGCTCTAGTCTACCTCCGAGTCTAAGCGTGATCTAGCAAAGAGTATCAGACAGACTAACCTTTCGTTGTTGTACTCTATCTCCGAGTCTACACGCGATCTTACACAGAGTCCCTGACTGTCCAACCTTTCTTTCCTCTAGCGACAAATTTTAAGTCTGACCCATTCAATTCCCATTCTTGATATTTGAATATTAACATTTGTAGGATGGGACAACGTGAAAATGAATTCCTTGATTTATCTTACAAGGGGGATTAGGTTAGTGTCCGACGCCGATTTTTTTGTAACTTTGCAGGTGAAAAGAGGATCCCAGACTATAAACAAAAAAATTAATTTTTTGGGCAATCGTTCATATTTAGGGGTGGAAATCACCCCTTCTATATTTTTGATACTTTTACTGTTTTAAGAGGTATCATTGTTTTTTCTTTCTTGTTTTTGCACAAAATTGTTCTAATTGATTCTATATTATAATATTATCTTGAGTTTGAAAAATACTTACCCCCTAGAGTATGATAATTCAAAAAATCTACCCCTATAGGATGCTTCGCCATATGACACATAGTTTAAGATTTTGGACTTTGTTGCTGCAAACATCTAGTTTTGATAATTAATTCTATTAAAAATTACCAGTCTTATTCGAAATAACCCCTAAATTATGTGCCATCCACCCCTTTAGTATTATCAATAAATAAAAAATGTAGTTATTAATATGACATTTTTGTAAGTAATGAATTAAAATATTTAGTTTGGACAATCAATAATAATATAACTAATTATTTGTTAACGATGGCACATGTTCTTATATTAATAAACCCTTGTTATGTGACAACTACCCCTCAAAAACTTTTTATGTTTTGTTTAGCAGGCGATTTTAATTACAATACATATATAACAGAACTGTTTAAAGAATTTTTATTTAGGTTCAGGCACGTACATATTTCCATTGAAAATTGTACACACATACACGTACCCTTTCGCATGTCGTCCCTCTAACCCTTATTGCTCAAGGCTTTCGACTTACAATATATCTTCTACGAAATAAAAAATAAATGTGTGATATGATGAGTGTGTGTTAATTTGACCATTTGCAAAATTGCGCATAAAATTCTAATCTAATTCTAATTTTAATCTAAAATTGTTTTAAATAACGAAATATTAGTTAAAAAGAAACAATATCATTCGATTTTTAAGGCACGAAGTTTTCACAGTAATGATATTCTTCGAAGAAGTGTTTTAGGCACAACCTCTTCTTGCACCATGCACATGTTATTACTGCAACATCACCGCAAATATCACAAAAAGGTTCAATATCTTCCTTGAAACAAAAGTCTACAGGGTTATCAAAATGTGGAGGTCTATTTTCTATATATACGCTTTTATAACAAGAATATTTGAATACGTTGATAAATCTAGGTGAAGACAATTGATTATGTGTGAGGGACTGTAATTTTATAATGTTATTTCTAATATGCAAGTTAATATCAGAACTCAAAAGAATAGAAGTGTCAGAGATTTTTCGTACGAAATTCTTCCAGATCCTAAACCCAGACTCAGACCCGCGATGTACCACAAGCTCTTGTGGTGTTTCTATTAAAATTAAGAACAGGAAACTCCAAGAAAATGGTTGCTGCAAGTTTGCAATTAGAAAGAGAGCGGCTTGTTTCAGATTATTCCACATCTATTCTGAACTCTTTTGAAAAAGATGTTTTACTCTCACGATTTGGATTAAGTGCTATATCTAGACGTGGCCTAATTGATTTTCACACTACTGAGGTCTCTAAAATGTTATTCAGTTCTGATAATGAGCTAATGTTAACTTCTGACGGTACATATGCTCGCCATCAAAAAAGCAGTAATAATGAGTATTAGCGAAAATCTTGCTCGGGTCCAAATGTACAAAAAACGAACTAGTACTAGACATGGTAGGACCATGTCATGTGAACCTGAATGACGTTGAAATTAAAAAAAAAACTGATTGAAGATCCGAATGGTTTGCGTCAAATAGTGAACAAAGGCACACATTTGTTCTTGATCGTGGTTTTCGCGATGCGAAAGACGTACTGGAGTCCAAGGACTCGAAAGCAGTTGACATTTACAGAATCAAATCAGTCCCGTTTTGTCACAAAAATTTGGTGGTCGGTGGAGTCTGTCCATAGAAAAATGAAAGAGAAATATCGATTAGTAGAGCATGTCATTGATGACAAACTACTTCCGAAGCTAACGAAGCTGAGGAGAACCGCTTCGCAAAAAGCTTATGTTCCAAAGTGTCTCATCCAACGTAGAATCATCAACGTCTCATCCAATGTAGAATGGGTCTATCGATTCGCAATTTGTGAAAGAGCAGGCCAAATAGTGTGAGTATTGCAGGAATTATTGTACATATGCTTGTAGATGTGCCAATGGTCGAAGAAAAGTTGGTTACTATTCATATATAGCAGCCATTATTAACCCTTACGCTGAAAAGGGGGGTCTATGAGACTCCGAAGAAATTTACTACGTTGGTTACTCGGAAAATAGAAACGGGCCCAAGCTCTATCCCCACCCTAAAAAATTCTATGCAGGCAGAGAATCTAAGGGCTGAGTGAACACGGTTCAGTGTCAGTTTAGCAAGCGCAGTGAACAATTGAACCTCGCGTCGGGTCTCAGAGACCCCCCTTTGCATTAATCGTATACTTTCTGAGCAAGTAAGTAAACAAAATTTTTTCCTATTTTTTGAGTTATTTTGACCATACTTTACTCTATATAAAGTTTCATGTGATTTTATAATGTTTAAAATATTTTTTAGTAGCGTTCGAAATGTCACAGCGTAGCGCAGAGCAAGTGGAGACGGGCTTGCCTAGAATCATAAGTGGTAATATCCGGGAACTTTTGGGCTACAAAGATGATGCAACTGCAAGTACTTCGCGAACCGAGAAATTGGAAAAGCGAAAAAGGTGTCAGGTTTGCGACAAGTTCAAAGATCGCAAAACTCAGTTTTGTTGCGTTAGGTGTAAGAAACCATGTCCGAGAAGTTAGCACACCAACAATTAAATGTCCAACTTTTTTTTAATGGAATCGTTTGGATGTCGTTTGGATGCGTTTGGAAGCCATTTTTTTCGTTTGGACGGCAAAACTCAAAAAGATATGGAGTTTTCAAAATTGGAGTGCTAACTTCACGCTGCGGAACAAATTTTAATTTTTTTCAAAAATTTTTTTACCAATCGTTTGGATGACGTTAGGATGCGTTTGGAAGCTAATTTTTTTCGTTTGGATGGCAAAACTCAAAAAGATATTGAGTTTTCAAAATTGGAGTGCTGCGGAACAAATTTTAATTTTTTTCAAACATTTTTTTATCAATCGTTTGGATGTCGTTAGGATGCGTTTGGAAGCTCACTTTTGACTTTTGGACGATGAAATTGTGTGAGTTATAGAATAAAAAAGTCATTAGCACTATACTCGCGAGCGGCACCTTCGCAAGTGGTAGTGACCTTCTTTGGTTAGCCGTGTCCTTAAATATAATATGATTCTCTCAAATTTGTCAATTTTTATAAAATTTGTCAATTTTTATAAAATTTGTCAATTTTTATAAAACTTGTAAATTTTTATAAAATTTGTGAAATGTTCTATTAGTTAGTACTTGGTTAGTACTTGGATGGGTGACCATTCAAGAATACTGACATGAGTGCTGTTGGCACATCGTGGGTGTGGTGAGCCCAGACTTGTAGTTATTTACTACAAGAAAGTATCCACCTAGAAACACTACCCAAATCGGGTAGTGTCACGCCTACCCTGAAAGGGAAATGGCTTAATGGTATACTTACAAATTTCTAAAGTCATTCAAATTTCTTGAATTAATGTCCAAAATTTTTTAATTTCTAACGTTATTTAAATTTCTGAAATTATTAAAATTTCTAAAATGTTCCAAATTTACAATATTGTCAACATTTCTAAAATTATAGAATCGTCTCAAATTTTCTAAATTTCGAAAATGTCTAAAATATCTAAAATTTTCAAAAATTATTAAAATTGGTAAAATGATCAACATTTCGAACCTCTTTTAAAATTTTTAAAAGTTTTAAAATTATTAAAATTTCTAAAATGTTCAAAATTTATCAAATTATCAAAATTTATAAAATGTTCAAAAATTCTAAGAAATTAAATTTTCTAAAGGTTTAAAGTTTGTTTTTAATTTTCAAAGTTTCTAAATTTTGAAAAATTCTAGCATTTTCATAGTTTCTCAAATTTCTATAAAACCCTTAAATTTTTAAATGTTCTAATGTTTTCAAAAAATTTTATTATTCATATTTACCATATATTTCATAAATTTTAGAACTTTCCAAAATTTCATAAATTCATACAAAAATAGAAATAACAATTCTGAAACTCTTTCATATAAGCAGAAATCATGCCTGTGTTACAAGAAATGAATGTCGAAAATACAACATAAATTTAGGCTAAGAGGCACAATCGAAATGAGATTTGTGATTATTTCGTATTAATGTGTCCAATTTTATTATTTATTTCATATATTCATTCACAATCTCTTTTATATTTGCTTGTGCACATACATACCGTATTATATAATAATAATATAAATTTCGTAATAAAAACTAGTTCCACGGTGTCGCAATGATGTCAAAAATTTCTTATTTTGATAATAACAAACAATTTCTCATAATACAACATTTTTTAGTACTAGTAATTTTCGATTTATAAAAATGTGGTGTTTTCGGACTACCCCCTAATGTACAGTAAATAGATTGTTATTTTCTGTTATCTAGTTTCATATTGCCACCTTTTAAATCATTAATCAATATAATATCTATTATTTACATCGAAAAAACGAAATTCTGACATTTTTTCTTAATTTTTTTGTTGGAAAAATTAATTTTGAAAATAAAACATAAAATTGGGCCAAAAAAAGCAGTCGGCATGGGTTTCGTAATTATTTCGAAGTAATTTTTTCATTTCAATTTTTTATCCTATTCTATCATATTCTATCATCATATATCATATTCTGTCCTAATATTTTCTATTTCAAAACTCTGTATTGAGGCGAAAACATTTTATGAGATTTCATCGTGTGCCAGCGCCTTCAAGAGGTAGGAGATTTTTTCCCTCTAAATAATGAAAAAATCCTCTTTCTTTTACAGAAACAACTCAAGGTAGGTTACAATTATTTTTCCTGAAAAGTTCTAATCATAAATCTCTTTGCACTTTTTTTTAAGCGTTCATTTCGAAATTTATAGTAAAATTTGAATTAAACCCGTTAATATTGTATCATCTTCAAAATAATACAATTTCAACAAGCTTGAAAAAGTTTAAAATTTGATAATTTTTTTTCAAGAAACAATATTTATTGCTTGTCAAACTTTAATCTTCTTGTGAACCTAAATTCTTGCAGGTTTTCTTTATAAAATATATCATTAGTAGACTTAGCTAAATCACCATTGTTAAACAGACCTAGGATATTCTGTCTGTTCCAAGCATTGAGAACTATGTAATAAGAAAGACTACAATGATAACAATGCAATGTAATTGTCATACAAGTCGCTCTAAACTCTGAGTCTAAGCTGTAAGGCAGCTGTATATGTATAAGTGTGGTTTGTATGCGCGTTGCTCTCCTAAAGCCGCCATAAAATTTAAACTTCGGTGTCGTAAATAATGTTTTCGATTGAATTTTAGTTATGGAAAGGTTTCCTTCATCGAGTCTTTTCTGCTTTATAGAATATACTTCTAGTTCAGGCATCTCGTACCAAAAAAGGACTTTTCATCGTATTAAATAGGTAGAGCGCATGTATTTTCTAAAACGGTTTATTGAGGGGTCCTGATGAAAATTCCAAATTTTCTAGAAATGACTACGACACGTCCCGGAAAGATTTTTGAAAAAAGTTCCAAAAGTCGTATTTGCGTAGTATGACCCGCCCCATTGCATTCCATCTCTAATAAACGCCGGTTTTAAGACTCTGCAAAGAGGCCCGGGGTTTTTCATAAAGAGGCTAAAACCTCCAATTCTGAAGTTTGTATCTCTACTTTGGAAAATGTAAATTTTACGAAAAAATGTTCAAGATTTTAATCAAAGTAGATGCAATTTCGAGTAATTCTGAAAAAAACAACGACCTAGCCCCAATACGTAATAAGTTATTGCCTCCCAAAGTTGACCACTTTTGACCTATTTTTCAAGGCAAATTACTCGTGTTCAGTTTTTTCGAAATACTTTGTTTGTGGATAAAGCTACGGTAATCAGCCAAACAAAGTTTCTTTTCAATAGCTTGTTTCGTGCTTACAATTTTTATTTCAATTTTATGAGATTCAAAAAAGACACTAAAATCATGTTATAGTTTCTTATTTTAAGGGATGAGTTTTGTCAAATTTGAGCGTAAATATTCATAAAATGACATTTTTAGCCGTGGTATTGTTGGCATGATAGTTTCACATCACCTCTGTAAAGCTTTCACTATTATTTTTAAAATGAAAGGATTTACTGAAGGTTTAACGCCTTTCAATACTTTAAGGGCTGTGCCCTAAATCTAAACATTTTTTTAATTTGAAAAAGTCAGTGAAATTTTTTTTCACTAAATGAAACAAAATAAGGGGCGATACTTGAAAAAATCGACTAATTTTTTTTTTTTTTACCAGCCTAATATACATATATTTACTGTATATTACGATGGTCCAAAAACAAAAAATTGTAAAATCGAAAATGACTAAAACTCAAAAATATTTTATTATGATGAATTGTTTGATATTATCAAAATATGAAAATTTTGACATCACTGCGTGACCGTGGAACTAGTTTTTATTACAACTTTTATATTATTATTATTATATACTACAGTATGTATGTGTTGAAGCAAATATAAAAGAGATTGTGAGTGAATATGTAAAATAAAAAAATTAAATTGAACACATTATTTCGAAATAATCACAAAACTCATTTTGACTGCGTCTCCTGGCCCAATTTTATGTTGTATTTTTTAAATGCATTTCTTGTGACACAGGAATGATTTCTGCTTATATGAAGGAATTTCAGAATTGTTATTTCTATTTCTGTATTAATTTAGGAAATTTTGGAAAGTTCTAAAATCTGTGAAATATAGGTAAATATAAATGATAAATTTTTTTGAAAAAATTACAACTTTTAAAAATTTGAGGTTTTTATAGAAATTTGAGAAATTATGAAAATGTTGGAATTTACAAAAATGTAGAAACTTTGAAAATTAAAAAAAAGTTTGAACCATTAGAAAATTTATTTTTTTTTTAGAAATTTTGAACATTTTAGAAATTTTGGTAATTTTATAATTTTGAAAATTTGAAAAGTTTTTATAATTTTAGAAATTTTCAAGAGTTTCGAAATTTTGATCATTTTACCAATTTTAATAATTTTTGAAAATTTTAGATATTTTAGAGATTTTCGAAATTTAGAAAATTTGAGACGATTCTATAATTTTATAAATGTTGTCAATATTGTGAATTTCGAACATTTTAGAAATTTTGATAATTTTAGAAATTTAAATAACGTTAGAAATTAAAAAATTTTGATCATTAATTTAAGAAATTTGAATGATTTTGGAAAATTGTAACATTTCGAAAAATTCTGTAATTTTGATAAGTTTAAACATTTTGAATATTTTGAAAAATTTGAATATTTTACAAATTTTAGAAAATTTGAGAAATTTGAGAAAATTGAACATTTTGTAAAATTCAGAAATTTTGATAATTTCATAAATATACGGTAATTTAGATAATCCAAAAATTTGAAACGTTTTTGGAAAGTTTCGGTACCACAGTTTTCGCTGTGACGCATCAATCATATTATATTTAAGGTCACGGCTGACCAAAGAACGTCACTACCACTTGAGAAGGCGCCGCTCACGAGTATGGTGCTAATTATTATTATTATTATTATTATACCATTAAGCCATTTCCCTTTCGGGGTAGGCGTGACTTGCTCGGTTGGAGAATAGTAGTGTGTATATGGGTATATAGGTATAAGGTAGGTAGGAATATAGGTATGAGGTGGATAGGTATATAAGTGTTAGGTATATATATTTTAGATTGATCTGGAATTCTCGTGTTATTTATTTAAATGACACGTTTACTCCGCAACACTGCTCCGACCCAGGTTGCTGATCAATCTCTCTAGCGATCACCCCAAGTGAAGAGCCTCACAGAATTGTTATGTATGGTTCTCCACTTGGGCCCATTAGTATCCAAGATCTTTGTTTCAGGCGTCATTCATTCTACTGTCACTCTGTTTACAAACTATTTGTCGCCACACTTTTCTGTCCTGGCATACTACTCTAGCTTCCTTCACGTCCATGCATTTTTTCATGCAAGCTCTTGTGTTCCTATGGCTTCTTATGTCTCTACGGATTAATGTCTCATTTACAGATTCTAACCATTCTTTTGGCGGTCTACCTCTGGGCATTCTGCCATTTACTTTACCTTTATACACTTGTTTGGTCAGTCGTTCATCTTTCATTCTTTCAAGATGTCCGAACCATCTTAACTGATTTCTTTCCCATGTGTCAACTATTGTCTCTTTTGCACCACATTCTTTGAGGATTGTCTCGTTTCGGACTTTGTCCATTAGTGTTTTCCCGCATATTATGCGCAGAGGTTTCATGCCGATCGCGTTAATTTTACTCCTGTCCTTTTCTTGACAGGTCCATGTCTCACTACCGTATAGTACAGTCGGTACGAATATAGAATTGTGTATGGCCATTTTAGCTTTTTTTTTATATGTTTTTATTTGTTAGGATGGACCCTGCTCTACCGATAACCTGTTTACCCTTATTTATGCGCCTATCTAACTCCCCATCTATTTTTCCGTGACTTTTTTATTCGATAACTTACACAATTTCATCGTCCAAAAGTCAAAAGTGAGCTTCCAAACGCATCCTAACGACATCCAAACGATTGGTAAAAAAATTTTTGAAAAAAATAAAAATTTGTTCCGCAGCACTCCAATTTTGAAAACTCAATATCTTTTTGAGTTTTGCCATCCAAACGAAAAAAATTAGCTTCCAAACGCATCCTAACGTCATCCAAACGATTGGTAAAAAAAATTTTGAAAAAAATTAAAATTTGTTCCGCAGCGTGAAGTTAGCACTCCAATTTTGAAAACTCCATATCTTTTTGAGTTTTGCCGTCCAAACGAAAAAAAATGGCTTCCAAACGCATCCAAACGACATCCAAACGATTCCATTAAAAAAAGGTTGGATATTTAATTGTTGGTGTGCTAACTTCACGGACATTAAGAAACCTGTGTGTGATGAGCACAGAATAAGTTGCTGCGCGGAGTGCATATAAGCCTAAAGGCCACTTTTTTATGCAAGTTGTGTAAATTATATTTAAAAAAAATAGATTTATAAGTCATCTTTTACTTTTCACAACGTTCTTATGAATAAATGTGCATTCAACTAAAATAAATTGTGTATTTTTCATCAAAAAACGTTTTTCCCATACCCCGAAAGGGAAATGGCTTGATGGTATAATAACGATAATAATAATAACTATTTTCCATTAAAAATATGCATAACAATTAAGCATTTCTGTTTGCAATAGCATAATTCTCTTTACTTTATCTTTAATTTTGCACCTTAAGCTTTAATTTCATGGCTTATAATTAAAATTTCATTTACTTCTTTATGTACAATAATTTGTCTGAATTTTTTTTTCTTTAGTGTTCAACTGATTCATAAAGTAGAAGGTTGAATGATGTTGTAAAAATTTTGCCAGATTTTTTTCATCACTTTAACAAATAAAAAAACCCTTGGGTCTCACAGACCCCCTTTTGCAGCGTAAAGGTGCCAAAAAAACCTTTGCAGCGTGAGGGTTAATTACTTATCACACGCGAGGCACTTGTGAAAAATCGTAAGGCCTGCTGAAATTCTCAGTAAATTGTTTACACAAATCAGTATAAATCCCGTGATAAATGAAGACAGCGACGAAGATTAAGTGTATAGCATATTAGAGTAAGGTATATTTTTCAAATCATACTTACTTTATGGCTTCATAAGCTTCAAATGACGTTGGCCCTCCATTCTCATTGAATCATATACATATTAGGAGCAATATCTTTTATTTATTTATTTTTTAACCATGAAGTAATCTTTCATCTTATCCCAAATAATGTATGTTGTTACCTTGGACATAAGTATATTACAGCAAAAAATGGCAATCTAGCCACCAAAAATTCATTACAAATAGATAGTTACAAAATTACAATAATTTTGTGTAGCTCCTTTTCGTAGAAGGAATTAATTTTAAATTTTTTATAGTTTGTTTAATACCTTATATGACATACATATATTTAAGCCAACAAAATCGGTTGAACTAATTTTAGGAAGTTCGAATTTTTTTATTTTTTTAAATATTTTCTGTAACTTCTGTTAAAAAAATTGTTTGGAATTAACCCTAAGGGTAAATTAGTCTCATAATGGTAGGAACTCACCCTTAAGATATGAACCAAAAAGAAGCCGGTGCAGTTCATCCATGCTTACCCGGCTACGGCCTTTTAAGTGTTGAAAATAAAACGTCTTTTCAATTAGGCATTAAAAATTGAGAAGTTTCTACCGTGAACTGAGTGTAATGCAAAACAACTAGCAAGACACTGAAGTCTCTCAAATGGAAGACATTACTTGCTACTGGTTGGGTGTCTGGGCAACAATGGACAGAAGCAATTAAGGCGCTGCTTGGTTTCAACTAAAGAAAGGAAAAGCAAGCAATAAACCTGAAATGGAGATTACTAACATCACAGATTCTCAGATGTTTCAGCGGTTTTGAGAAGGGCAAGTAACTTGAAAGCTACCAGGTCCGGATATGGTGCACAATTTCTGGTACAAGTACCTGACGCGTGTGAATCCTGCCTTGAAAAGGTGTTTTCAGAAGACCATCGAACACCTAGATCTGATGCCAGGTTTTATGCTCAAAGGTACTACGTATATGTCGCCTAAAAACCACACGCACAAACCTTATCTGATTTTCAACCGAAAGCCTGTCTTCCAACAAGTTATAAATGTCTTACAGCTATATTTGCAAATAAGGTATTTTCTCACTGCGAGGAGAATGACATCCTAACAGAAGAACAAAAAGGTTGTTGTAGAAACGAGCGGGGCGGTAAAGATCTAGTCATGACAGACGCTGTTGCCATTACACAAGCACGTAAACATCAAAGAAAATTGTACATGGCATACATTGACTACAAGCAAGCGTTTCCTCCCGTATCACATAGCTATTTGCTTGAAGCTTAACAAGTTTACATAATCTGCCCACGCATCATCGACGTTAAAAAACGTGGAATGATGCTCTGGGCTACAAGAATAAAGTATTTTGATCATGGACATCCAAGGATAACTAGATCAATGCGCATCACGACGGGTAGCTTTCAAGGAGACTCCTTCAGGATATTATGGTTCTGTTTGGCGTTGAGTCCGTTGAGCGAAAAAATAAATAGCATGTCTCATGGGTTCAGAATACATGATAATGAGGATGGTCGTGCGCTGAATCATCTTTTATACATGTATCAAAGCCATTGATTCAAAGGATATTTCTTAACCTGCGAAGTTTATGACATGGACACCTGCAACTTCCGAGGAACCATCATTCGTCCTTATAAGTTTTGCAGTCCAGAACTTCACGTTAAAATTGGAGGAGTGGACCATCATGGATGCTAAGAAAGACGACAGGGTAACCCCCAGTTAGTCTTGATTGCGGACCCTTCAGAGACCGTGAGAACCGTGGAAGAGCAGCTGCCCTTGGAACAACAGGTGGATTACGCTGATTCTTGAATGAATAGCGTACAATTCTCAGATTCAAAGTTCATCCAAATTAATCTTCACCACTGTAAATCTGCTTCGGTTATCTTAAATGGACGTATTATAGTGGAACACACGACTTCTGCTCTGATTCAAGAAACTTCGTGTTACAAGGCAGAAGTGAAAGGTATAAACCAGAAATACGGTTTTGTTATCTGCAATAGAACTGATGAAAACCAGAGAAGAGCAATTTACGTCAGAAGGGAGATCGATTATATTTTCTTACCTAGGTTCTGTACTAAAGACCTGGTAGCGATTTGAATCGAGCACCAAAGAGGAGGAAGACGTCAGCCCATGATGATTTGCTCAGTATATCTGCCATTTGATTCACTAGACCCACCGCCATCAGAGGAATGGACACATATAGTGAAGTACTTCAGTTCCAAAAGGATAGCCACTGATCATTGGATGTAATGCGAATGTGCATCATATAATATGGAACAGTATGAGCAGCAACAACAGGGTTTAAGTACCTTTAACGCAGCATTTAGGGACTGGCACGTATCGCCAGAAGCATTCATATCAGATCACAGGCATATATGCTTTTCACTGACAACGGCCATACCACGCTGAAAAAACCCGTTCTCGTCCGATCACTGAAGTTAAGCAGTATTGGGCGCGGTTAGTACTTGGATGGGTGACCATTCGAGAATACTGCGTGCTGTTGGCCCGTCGTGGGTGTGGTGAGCCCACGCTTGTAGTTATTTACTACAAGAAACTATCCACCTAGAAATACTACCCGAATCGGGTAGTGTCACGCCTACCCTGAAAGGGAAATGGCTTAATGGTATACTTACTTACTTACTGACAGCTGACGAGTCTGATCCGACTAGGTATAGGAATTTTCTGTGGATGTAGTGTGTAGGGTCATATGTGAATCTTATGAGGATGATTGTCCTCTTCGTATTAGAAAGCCAGACAAGGAAGCTTCTTGGTGGAATTATAGACGTCAGGTCTGGAAAAAGGAAACTAGTAGATTATCTAATGGAGCCAGGGAATCTGCGCACTGGGATTCGTATAAGATTAATGTAGCAAGATGCACAAGCGAAATACAATTGGCTAAAAGGAACTCATAGAGGGGGCATTATCAGGACATTAAAAATGCCGCTGGGTAGGATGGTATATTCCCGGCGCTGATTCAAGAAGATTGGGATGTTCTGATGGGACCAATGTGTGGCGTTATTAGGGCATGCATAGCTATGGAATATACCCTTGTGGCATTGGACGAAGGTCAAAGCGATCTTTATACCAAAGCCTGAAAGAGACTCCTACTATGAGGCCAAATCATTCAGACCATTAGATATTAGAGCAGTTAGTCGATTTTCATATGAAGGAGGAAATCCTACTAGGTAAATCCCTCCATAGTAATCAGTTCACCTCACAGAAAGGCAAATCCACCATTGAAGCACTTCATGCGGTTACCACCTACATTAAAAAATCAGGAATAACAGAGGATGTAGCGATAGCAGCGTTTCTGAACATAGAGGGTGGTGCCTTTAGTAAGGCCCCTGTCGAATATATACTTAATTCTGCTGAGGAACATGGTTTAGGTACCACTATTTATAGGTGGTTGCGCTCTATTTTAAGCAGCAGGATTGTCCAGTTTTCGCTTGGCGGTTGCAACGTGAGAGCAAAGGTAAAAAGGTGTTATCCGAAGGCATTAGTTTTATCCTCCACCTTGTGGGTACTCGTCATTAATGATTTGATTCATAGGTTAAATGAATCAAATTTATGCACAAAAGTATGTAGATGACCTTGTTATACTGGTAACAGAAGAATATGAGAGAAAGTCAGTAGAACCTTGGCCCTAAACAAACCTTGAAACTACATGTTAATGCGGTAGTAAAAAAGGTCAAAGCAGCCTTTTGGGTTTGCAGAGGCGCAATTGAAAATACCAGGGGACTCAAACCCAAGGTAGTTTACTGGTTACATACGGTCATCATAAGACCAATTATAACTTATGCCTCATTGATCTGGGTGCCAAAAACCAGTTTGGATAGTTCCAGGAAATAGCTGGAGAGCCTACAAAGGGTCTTTGGTCTGGCAATTACTGGATCAATGAGAAGAACCCCAACTGCGGCATTGGAGTCAATCTTAGGTATGCCACCGCTGCACCTTCTAATTAGGCAGAGGGCTGCAGCGGAGGCATACAAATTTTCTCTAAGGGGAAGTCATAGAAATGCGGATTTCCTTGATCTGCATGATTTAATAAAGAGCGTATTGTCGGAAGATAAAATATTTTGCAACCACTCTGATAACAGTGTATGATAACAGTGGGTTCAGGAAAAGTGCACCTTTTCTACTCATCCTTCCCGTATATTCAATAAACCGTCATGTGCCGTTAAAAATCCGCCTAGTCGAGAAGAGATTCAAGTCTTCTGGGAGCAAGTATATGGAGATACCTATCAGCTAGATGCAGACGGTTCAGATATATCACTCATTCGTAACTTTTGCCAAGGGCAAAGGTTGCAAGGTCCAGAAGAAGAGTGTCCACTAATTACTGCTGAAGAAGTGAAGAAAGTTATGGCTGGAACTAAAAACTTTTCAGCACCAGGGCCAGCTAAAGTCAACAAATTTTGGTGGAAGAAGTTCACTTGTACGCACCAACATCTAGCTCGTATATTGACAAATCTCTTAAGCGGAGAACAACCCACCCCGGAGTGGTTAGTGGAAGGACGCACGGTACTGATAGCTAAGACCGGAGATTTGTCAAGTCCAAAGAACGTGGATGCAAAAGAGGGCTGGCAGGTTGCAGGGAGAACCTGTTAATAGACAGGTATATTACCCATGACTCGATCAGGTATCGACGCAATCTGTCCATGGCTTGGATTGACTACCGTAAGGCATTCGATAAAACCAACCATGAGCTACCTATCAAGCTCCTTGAGTGCCTGGACGTGCATCCAAAAGTTGTGAGATGCATAAAAGAGCTTATGCTCTTATGGCGGACAAGATTTGTCATATATTTTTTATATATCACATATAAGAGGGGGGTCTTTCAAGGATACTCTCTAAGTCCGATGCTTTTCTGCATCTCTCTCTTGCCTCTATCTATTGTGCTCTGGGGCAAAAGCTCTGGATACCTATGTGGCCCGTCGAACAGAAGAGAATATAAGTTCAACCACCTTTTATACATGGACGACCTTAAACTCTTTGCTTCTTTAAAAGAGGACCTTAACATCCTTGTGGCGGCGGTAAATAGGTACTCTAAAGCGATTGGCATGAGCTTTAGATTGGACAAGTATGCCTGCGTCCACCTACCCCAAGGAAGACTGGAAACTACATCATCGCGTGATAATCAGGATGTTCAACTCATAGGCGGGAATACCAATCAACATCTTGAAAATAGAGAGACATATGCATATCTTGGAATAACGCAAGCGGAAAACCAAAATTTGCGTATTTTGAAAACATCCCTTGAAAAAAGGTATCGCGAAATTCTCAGAAAAATTTGGGCTTCTGAATTATCTGAGAAGGATAGGATCCAGGCGACCAGTATGCTGGTAATAATAATAATAATACTTCTCTACACGTTTGGTGCGGTAAAATGAATCATCGATGAGTTGAAGCAATCGCAGAACGGTTCTGGCTACAGCCTGCTCAGTTCTAAATAGCACAGATTCTCTTGTGATACTCGTACACCAATATGAAATTGCCAATACTATTGCTTGATAGTGAGTTAGGATTTTAGGAGTGTAATTTTGTCACAACTAGTCATACAAATTTAATAATTATTGTTTGTATAAACAATTTGAGTCTGTTGTAGCGGAAAGTATTAAACAAAGTTTTGAGAGAAATTTGTTCACAGCAATGATTTTTGCAAAAATTAAAATTTGCTTGTATTAAGTAAATAGACCTGTAAACTCCGTTTATTGATTTAAGACGATATGAAGCTTAGTTAACCAGTTATTAAAACATACAAAATTAATTTGTGGAAAACGTCACTTCTTTGCATGCTTAGAGTGACAAAATTATAAATAAACAACAAATCGTAAAAAATTCTGAGCTGAGCTTAATTAAAAAAATAAATACGAATTGAAAAAAGCGCTCTTTTTTTTAAGGTTAATTGAACAAAATTTTATATTATATTCACGAAAAATGACTTTCTTGGATTACTTTTTTTTTCTCCTGAACACCCGTATACATGATGATCCTGATGAAGGAAATAAGGAAAAGGCAAAAAAAGACCAATTCTGCGTATACTTATCTGAATTCTGTTTACAAATTTTTGAATATTTGTTAATGGAAGTATGAATAATTGGTACAGTGATATTTTTTATCAATGGTTTATTTGCTCTTTCATCAATCTACAACTAAATTAGAAATTGCACTTTTAGGAGAATAACATTTTATTTCGTATAATGTATCTTTAATTAGTAAGAACTCCTTACAATAAACACGATTTATAAAATATTGAACATTTCATAATTTATGAGTTTAGAATATATTAATTTATAAAATAGAGTTATAGATTTCAATTGCATTTTTCATTACTTCAAAGTGACGAACGTCTTTTCAGTAGAAAACTTCCTATCTCTTTTTTTGTATAATCTATAACTTGCTTTTTTTTGGTTTCGGAACAAGTGTCTTTGGAGCAACGAGATCTTGACTTGATTGTTTGTATCAAAGATGACAGATTTCATCGTATAAATACCAGGCCCTTTGAAGGCGGTTTTGAAATGTTGTTTCAGGAACGTATCCCACTTTGCCCATGAAACGTTACGAATGTTGGTAGTTGGATCTTTACTGGAAACAGCAACGTTATAATTATTCGGGGAAGACATTTTCACCACTTCAATGAAATCCTGTTGCAAAAGTGCGTTGTTTTTATTTTGGCCAACGCAGTTATCACAGAAAAGTACAACATTACCGGTAGTTTATATACCATTAAACCATTTCCCTTTCAGGGTAGGCGTGACACTACCCGATTCGGGTAGTGTTTCTATGTTTTTCTTGTAGTTATAAATAACTACAAGTGTGGGCTCACCACACCCACGATGTGCCAACAGCACTCATGTCAGTATTCTTGAATGGTCACCCATCCAAGTACTAACCGCGTCCAACGCTGGTTAACTTCAGTGATCTGACGAGAACTGGGGTTTTCAGCGTGGTATGGCCGTTGGCCATAGTAGATTTACTTAAATAGTAATGCAGCATGCTGATAACCGCATCGGCATCTTTTCCCGCATTATCTTCTTCGTCAATGATGTTTGTTTGCACTTGAGTTTCTTCATTGTGAATCCCAAACAAACCGCCTTTCCTAATGGCTTTGAAATAGGACAAACCGACTTGGTGAGAGCTACTTGGGTACGATACGCTCTGGGCGTAATCGAACGATATTACGAGTAATGACAACGGATTTGTACTTTTTGCTTTTTCTCTCCATGAACTGTAAAATTCTCGCTGCATTTGAGCTGTCTGTAAATGTTCCATCGCGGTTTTCAACGTCGCATTTTGGTCTTCAGTCGACGAGCCTGATAATCGAGTTAATTTTAAATGATTTTGACGACAAACGTCGCATAAATCACTTGCCGGTTTCATTGTCGTGATGTGAGGACAATACTCATTCCAAATGTCATAGAAAGTTGTCCGCGAAACATCGCGAATTTGTACCTCGTCACTTTTAGTTGCATCTACGAATTTGCGGTACAAAGACACTTTTGTATCGCAAGATGGTAATTTTACAACTTTTACGAAATTCCGAAATTGCGGCAAACGACCCGGTAGAGGAATAGCCACTTCAGCGGCAGAATATTTTAAACATTTTACGATATTTTCGTTGTCGCGAGATGTTATAACCGATATGTCGTGCAGAAAGAAATACATATTTTGACAAATACGCAAATCCGAAAAAAAATACTTTACACAGTGATGATCCAGATTTTCTTTACTATCCAACTGCTGCGTACTCATTTTTCAAGAGTTCAATGCGGCGATGAATTTCAAATTGGGAGCAAATTACAATATCTTGATCTTTTTTTTTATTCATTTCCAAGAAATTGAACCTGTGAAAACAATCCAAGTGGAGTATGCTCAACGCTGCTAAGCCCAATCAGATTAATTTTACAGAAGAGGCAAAAATACTTTTTCAGGAAATAATTAGAACCGAATTACTCACATTTTGAAAACAAAACCTCAAATTGTTAAAATTTTTGCCCTACAAAAAATTGGAAAAAATAATGTTAAAAAATGGAATATTTAGTAGGTTAACTACAGCCATAACCGCGGTTATTGGCCCACCTATCGAGGAAACAGTTAATTTCTCCCCCACATAGCACACCTCCCGAAAAAACCTGGTCTTTTCTTAGGACTTGGTCCAAGTGGCCGGGAGAAAAAACCAGGTCTGCCCTAGATTTAGACCTATACTTAAACCTAGGTTAAAACATAGGTTCATGTCCGCCACAATTTTTTGGTTTTTAAACAAAGTAAATTAATGCGACGAATTTTTGACAAAGAATTCAATTTTTAAATGAAAATATCTCTAATTCCTACATTTAATCGAGTCAGAAATCGATTTTTTACTAAAAATTTTAATTTGTGTACAAAAGTCGTAGACCTTTAGCTACTACTTTTTAAATTTTGTTATTTTTTTGGGGGGATTTTGAAACATTTGTGAAGAATGATTAAGTTTTCTTAATACATTTTTAAGTGCATCAATTGACATCTCGAACATGAAAATGGTATGGCGATTGGCAAGCCGCGACCGCCTCGCAAATTAATTCGTGGTTTCAAGTTGAAGCATTCTTATATCCTCGGCGATTAATCTATGTTGCGAGAAAGGGTAGCACTAGCGCTGCACACCGACCAAATGCGGAACTAATGCTCTCAATGGGCCTGCGCGGCTGAAGGGGCATTAGTAGAGGGAAATTTAAATTAGTATCCCACACAGTATAAAGATGACATCATTTAAAGCTTCCAAATCTAATTGAAGTTAAAAACTGGGAAATTAGCACCACATACCTTTGTTCAAAAATACACTATCGTGCAAAAGTTTACGGCCACCTCTTTTGTGAAGACTGATAAAGTTCTCTTAATTTTAATTATGTCAGAGCTAAAATTTGTTCTCCCCAAAGGGTTGAATGCTCTCAAAATTCTGTATAAAATGAGCCCAGGATGAAGCCAATTTATCTATCTTTTAAATAGATATTGCAAAAATAGTGTAAATTTCAATGTTTTCTTGAATTTTCAAAAGCTTCCGTAATAATCAATATTTGTTAATGTTCTTGTTTGTGCTCATTTTAAACCTATTTTGCTAGTTTGTAAATATATTAAACATATAACCATAACATTTCTATAAAAATTCCCCAAAATATATGTGCATTCAATTTTTATTTTTATTTACCTACAAATAAGATGTTTTCAAATTTTTCCAAATTCATCCTGGGCTCATCTTATACAGAATTTTGAGAGGATTGAACCCTTTAGAGAGAACAAATTTTAGCTCTGACATAATTAAAATTAAGAGAACTTTATCAGTCATCAAAAAAGAGGTGGCCGTAAACTTTTGCACGGTAGTGTATTTAAGCAATGGTCAGAAAAAATTTCGTTGACTCAAATATGTAATTACTAAAAGATAATATTTCCCTGGTAGTAATGGTAAATTATAGCAACAAGAAAATAATTCAGTGATTCTATTAATTCAATTATATCTGAGCAGGTCAACATATATTAGGTTTTAATTTAATTTTAATACTGTGCATGTTTTAAACATTTAATTTATAGAAAATTTACAAAAAATGTGTAGCCCTTTCTTGGGTGAATAACTTTTGTCTGTTCATTTTTTTCATAGCTTGTGTCGTTTTTCAAAGAATTTAATTTTTTCACTTTTATGTTATTTTTTACGATTAAAATAAAAACTACGCATCCAATCAAAAAGTGATTTGTAACAAATTAATGGCTCTTTTTTTGGTTTACACTTTTTTTTTATTGATCTTTTTTCGTATGTTGCATATAGCCTGACCGCAAGATTGAATTATGGATTACTTTTTTTATGGTTAAAACCAGAACCACTGGTTAAAAAATGCTGGTTAACGGAATCGATCTTTCTTTTTGATCCCGTAATTGTGTTTAAAATTTCAACGTAAGGGAGCCTTCACACGTTTCATTACGGTCTGTTATGTGTGTGTGGGGGGGGGGGGGTATTTTTACTCGATTATGTAACATTTTTAATTTATGAATTTTCTGCACTATTAAATTTTTATATCAAAATTTCTTAATGAATAATTTTACTTCATCATAAAATTTATTTCTAAATGTTTCTAAACATTATTGATAGAAGAGAAAATTTAAATTGTAAATGATTGTTTTATAATGGGAAATGATTATGTTCTTAACATTTCGCTACCACACTATAATTTGTGAACTTTCTTACATTTTCAAAGAGATAAGAATAATTAAATTATGGGCAAAAACTTATTTTGAAGAATTCGAAAAAAATTAGATGCTTTTTAATAATTCTGAAAGATTTAAGGAGATTAAATTTTTCTCGACATTTCTGGAAAAATTTCAAATGGTTCAGGTTTTATTTTAAACGAATAATTTTAAGTTTTGAAGATTTCAAAATGCGTGGAAAAAGAATATGGAAAAAGACTTTGAGACAATTTTTAAAATTATTCAGGATTTAAAAAATTTTTAGGTAAACTAAATTTTGCAGGGTGTCAAGAGAATGAAAAAAATATTCTTAAGATTCATGGGGAAATTTTAAATAGATTGTCTTGTAATGAATTCTAAGATAAAAATGAAAAAAAATTAAAATTATTTCCTAAAATTTATAAAAAGACACTAAAAGATTTTAAAGCAAAATTTTACAATTTTGCCTGATTACATAATTTTAGTACAAAATTGAGTAAGGTTAACACTATATTATATATTATATATAAGATATTCAGGAGTGTTGAAACGATTCAAAAAGAATTAAAACTTGTAAAGATTGTTTAAGAAGTTTGTAAGGTTTAACGAAAATGAAAAAAAAAAATTAGGTTCCTAGGAAAAATTAGAATAAAACTTTTTATTTTGAAAAATTAATTTCAAGAGATTACTTAAAAAGATTTCGAAACATTTTAAAAGATTTCAAAAATTGTCAAGGAAGAATCTGAAAGA
>CAKNYM010040262.1:0-12230 GCA_932195095.1 Andricus curvator
AAGAAAATACTGACCAGAAAGCTGAAAACATGAAACACCGTTTATTATAAAACCATCCTGGTCGAAAACCTAACATCTTTTTAAATTTCAAACTTTATTTCGACTTCTTGTGGATATATTTTTTTTACAACCATTGTTAACAATTATAACGTATGTGGTATGCCTGGATTCGTAAATAAACAAGGTAGAACAAATATTTGTCAAATTTTAATAAATATTGATGATATTAAAAATATGCTTGGTCAAAGTTACCCTACTTTTGAAGACTAACTTCTCGGTTTGTAACGATTGTTTAACAATTAAAAAATAAGATCTCTATAACAAAAAGTACTTTTTCTAGTGGATTGAGAAATTTAATTTCAAATTTTTACTACATATCAAGTATATTTCGAAACTATCCAAATGAAATCTTTGGATTAGACGAAAATTCAAATATTTTCGATATTTCAAACTTTATTTCGACTTCTTGCGGCTATATTTGATGTATAACCATTGTTAACAATTGTAACGTATGTGATATGCCCGGATTCGTAAATTAATAAGGTAGAACGACAATTTGTCAAATTTTAATAAATATTGATGATATTAAAAATATGCTTGGTCAAAGGTACCCTACTTTTGAAGACTAACTTCTCGGTTTGTAACTATTATTTCACAATGTAAAAGTAAGATTTCAATACAAAACGCTTTTTTTTAGTATATTGAGAAATTTAATTCCAAATTTTCACTGGATATCAAGTATATTTCGAAACTATCCCAATGAGATGTTTCGATTAGACGAATATTCAAATAGAGTGTTTTCAACATTTCAAAGTTTGTTTCGACTTCTCGCTGCTTGTTTACCTGAAAATATTGCTAAAAATTATACTTATATGGTATGCCTGGATTCGTAAAAGAATAAGCTAGAGATTACATTAATAAAATTTGAATAAATATAAGTGATATTACAAATATGCTTGATCAAAGTTGCCCTTCTTTTGTCGGCGTGCAAATGATTCTTTCTCAAATGAAAAAAGATCCCTATAATGTATAATAGATACTATTTTTGTGATAGATTAAGAAATTTCAATCCAAATTTTTGCTATTGACATTCGATTGCCAAAATAGGAAACTTGGGTTCTTTTCATTCTTCGATTATTATGTTCAATTTTTATGATAAAAGTGACTCCTAAAAGTATATATCATTCGAATCAGAATTTCAAGAAACATGCGAATTCGTTGAACGTCAGACAAGTATTTTTGGCAAATTTTTTCGGAATTTTAACATTTCGTACACTTCTTTGGTGGCTAAAGAGAAAATTCCGAAATGAATCTGAGAAGATTTTCTTGAGAGTGGTGCCAAATGTATTCGCCGACGCAATGCTTCCTCTGACTGCGCATGCGACGTTCAGCGCGGGCTTATTTAAAATGAATAAATTAGGTCTTTTCTCTTGTGACGTCTAATTGTATTTAGATGGTAAAGCTATCGACAAAGTAACATTTCCCAAATAAAAAACTAGGATTCTAATAATTATATACATAAATTTGACGATATTTTTATTTATTCAGGGGAACTTCTAATTTAATGTGATAATATACGATAAGATAAAGTTATAATAAAATATTATTATATATTCGTTTAGAAATAATAGTTAAAAATATATTTTTTAAATTTTTAAGATAAATAATTATTCAGATAAATATTTTATTAGTTTATGAGAAATTGTAAAATGAGTTACAATAAATTTTACTTTATTAAAAGAATTTTACTGTAACACTAATTGATTAATTAGATTAAAATTAATATTGAAATATATCGGAATTTCCCGTCATTAGAAAATGTTTCAATATAAATAATTATATTAAAAATTCGGAAGAAAAGTGAGGAGGATAGGTGAGGGAAGGGAAGGGAAGAGAAAACCGTGAAAATAGCTTTCTGGAATGTGTCAGGCTTAAAGATCAAGAATGAAGGATTTTGGCGGGAGTTGAAAAAGTGGGATGTGATTATAATGAGTGAAACCTGGGTGCATGAGAAGGACTGGAAGGAGATGAAAAGGATGTGACCTAAAGGTTATGTGTGGACGATGCAAGAAGCAAGAAAGGAACACGTTAAAGGTAGAGGGATGGGCGGCATGGTCTCAGGGGTGAGAAAAGAATTGGCAGTAAAAGGGAAAACAGAGGAGGACAGGGAGGAAAAGGATGAAACAATGGTAAGAAGGATTATAATGGGAAAAGTCAAAATAGCTGTGGTTTGTGTATATAGAAGAAGAGGGCAAGAGGAATGTTGGAGAGCAATAAGGAGGTGGATGGAGGAAAAGAAAGATGAGTTGGTTTTGATAGGAGGTGACTTGAATGCCTGGACTGACGAGCAAGGGGGGGGGATTTGAGATGAAGAAAAGGAGGCCTATATAAGGAGCTCCAAACATAGGGAAACAGACCGGGGGGGGGGAGGAGGTCACTAGACGTAGTAGGAGAAACAGGATGGTTTATATGTAATGGAAATATGAAAGGAGATGAGAAAGGAGAGATCACATTTGGGGTAAAATTTCCCAAGTGTCCCCGCCTAAAATTTTGTTGTCGCCTATCTCATTCAAACTCCGCCAGATTGTAGTGCTACTAGACCTCTTTAAATTCTGTGAAGGGGGCGCGCCTAGTACAACGGGTTGTCAAGATACAGGGGCCCGAATTTTCGACGATTCACCCCGACCGCTAACTTTCAATTGTACATAACTCCTGATACAGTAATCCGATTTTACTTTTTTATGAGGGTTTTGAAAAGGTATTTTAACAAGGTTTACAATAAAAATAATCATTAAACGATAAAGAAAAGATTTCACCTTGATTTTTCATTTTAAAAAACATTTTTGCGATTTTCTCCCAATGCGGCATTTTTGATATTTTTTTAATCAGGCTAGAAAAAAAGCTTGATTTTTTTCCTTGAAAAACATCCCAAAACGAAAATGGGATGGAAAGTATTGTTTGAGTTATAGAAGGTCATAGGAGCGCGGGTGCCCTGCGCCAACTAGCCACGGCGCTACTAGGCGTGCTGTACTGTCTCAGTGGCTCTAATACTTCATAAAAATGATTTTTCTGTTAACGTGTAACGAACATTTTATTTTATTCTTACTTTTATGTAGCTGGAGAACGATTTAGATATTTTCTTAATTAAATTTTCAAAATGGTTCCATTGTAGGAAAACGATAGTTAATAATAGAATCATAAACGATTTTGGTGGATGCTTCTGGTCATCTGTTACATATCGAGATGGTTTTTGATAAGTCCTCTTGCTATCCACGTTTTGGTGAGTTTTTTGTGTGTGTTAATCTCTTGGCCTTTAACAATTTGGGGTGCTTTTTGATGCGCGTCTCCTTGCCTTTCACATTTCGGGGTGCTTTTTTTATGTGAGTCCCCTTGCCTCTCACGTTTTGGGGTGCTTTTTGGTGTGAGTCCCCTTGCCTCTCACAATGTTACTTGAAAAATGATTTTTTATTCAATTTAACGTTCACTTTGCTCTTCTCTTCGTGATCTCTTTGCGATCATTCTCTTCGGAAAATGTCATACTGTGGAGATGACGAATACTTCTTCAAAATTAGAGTCGATTCTGAAGAGGGTACAAAGGAATGGTATTTTTGTGTGCCCGGCACAGTCTTTGCAGAATCGAATCGAGTTTTAAGGTTTTCAGAAGTGGCCACCAGATATCTAAATTGTTCCGAAACGATCAAAAAGTCAGAATAAAATGGAATTTTTATCACGCGTGAGCGGAAAGAAAATTTGTATCGATTATTAGAACCACTGAGTCACTACAGCACGCCTAGTAGCGCCGTGGCTAGTTGGCGCGGGGCACCCGCGCTCTTATGACCTTCTATAACTCAACCAATACTTTCCATCCCATTTTCGTTTTGGGATGCTTTTCAAGAGAAAAAATCAAGCTTTTTTTCTAGCCTAATTAAAAAAATATCAAAAATGCCGCATTAGGAGAAAATCGCAAAAATGTTTTTTAAAATGAAAAATCAAGGTGAAATAATTTTTTTATCGTTTAATGATTATTTTTATTGTGAACCTTGTTAAAATACCTTTGCAAAACCCTCATAAAAAAGTAAAATCGGATTACTGTATCAGGAGTTATGTACAATTGAAAGTTAGCGGTCGGGGTGAATCGTCGAAAATTCGGGCCCCTGTATCTTGACAACCCGTTGTACTAGGCGCGCTCCCTTCACAGAATTTAAAGAGGTTCACTAGCACTACAATCTGGCGGGGTTTGAATGAGATAAGCGACAACAAAATTTTAGGCGGGGACACTTGGGAAATTTTACCCCATTTATAGGTAAGAGAGAAACAGTAATAGACTACATCCTGACGGAAGAAAGAATGAGGTATATGATAGGCAGTATGAAGGTGGGGAATGAGATAGGGTCCGAGCACTTCCCGGTAATAGCTACACTGATAGGTGGCGTCCGTAAGCGCGGCAGAGGGGGAAAGGAAAGAGGGGGAGAAAGGAACACGAAAATGAAAATCTGGGGGGTAAATAAATTAAGAGAGTTTAAACAAAAAATGGAAAAGGAGAATGTTAGGTTCGAAAAAGAGGAGGGAGTAGACTTGTTAATTGAAAATTTGAATGGGTTGATTGAGAAGGTAAGGGATGAGATAGGCACAAAAGAAGGAAGAGAAGAGGGATAGACAGGCCGGTGGGACGAGGAATGCAGGGAGAGTAAAGAGAGGATGAAAGAGTGTGTAAGAAAATGAAGGAAAGGAGAAATGGAGAAAGCGGAGTACAACAGGAGAAAAAGAGAACATGAGAGGATGTTGAAAAGGAAAAAGCAAAGGGGAAAGGAGAAAAAGAACGAAGAAGTAGAAAAAGCGAACAAAGAAGTTGGGGTCTGGGATTTGATAAATAGGGAAAGAGGAAGGGAAGGCGTAAGTGAAGAAATAGAAATGGATGAGTGGACGGATTATTTTAAGGGTCTGTTAGGGGGAGAATAAAATAGGATAAAAGCGGAAAATAGAAGGATAGTCCAGAGAGAAATGGAGAAAGGGAACGAAACAACAAGAGAAGAAGTGAATGAGGCAATAGATAGACTAAAAAGAAATAAGGCTACAGGAGAGGATGGTATGGAGAGCGAAGCGATAAAGTATGGAGGAGAAGGGGTTAGGGAAGGGATGTGGAGGATCTGCAACAAGTTCTGGAAAGGAGAAGGGTGGCCGGAGGAGTGGATAACAGGGCTGGTGGTACCGCTTGTCAAGAAAGGGGAGGTCAAGAAGGTAGACGAGTACAGAGGGATCACTCTCATGCCAGTGGGTTATGAAATATGTGCAAAAATTCTAAGAAAAAGATTGGAGAGTTAGATAGAAGAGAAACAAAGTATCCCACGCAATCAGACGGGATTTAGAAAAGAGATGGGGACAATAGATAACATTTACCTACTCAACTACTTCTTTAACAGAAATTTAGGGAGAAAGAGAGGGAAATTAGTCGCCTTGTTCGTAGATTTTAAAGCAGCTTTTGACTCAGTAAATAGAAAAGTGCTATGGCAGTCAATGAAAGAGAGAGGAATAGAGGAAGGGTTGGTGGAGAGGATAAAGGAAAATTTTACTGAAACCAGGATTAGGGTGAAGAAAGGGGGGAAAAAGGGAGAGGTATTCTGGACAGGAAGAGGTCTAAGGCAAGGATGCCCGTTGACTCCGCTACTCTTTAATATGCTGCTGGCAGACTTAAGAGGAGAAGCTGAATGAGAAAGGGAAAGGGGGAACGATTTTGGGTAATAACAAACTATACTCTCTAGCATATACTTCTAGCATACTCGAACGATGTAGTTCTGTTAGCAGACAATGAGAAGGGGATGAACCTAATTATGAGAATTTTCGAAGAGTATATGGGAACAAAAGAATTGACGGTGAACGTAGGGAAGACCAAGATGATGTGCTTCAGAAGTAGAAATACCAAGATGGGTTACGTTTAGAAGATGAACGGACAAACTTTGGAAAGTGTGGAGGAGTTCTGTTACTTAGGTTTTTCGTTTGAAGCAGGAGGGGGAAACGAGGTGCAGGTGAGGAAAAGAATCGAATGTGCGAGTAAAGTAATGGGCCAAGTATGGTGTACAGTAAAGAGAAGATTCAATGACGATTAGAGAATGGGGGTTTGGTTGTTTGATGCGTTGTTTTTGGGTGGTGTTGTGTTATGGAGTGGAGATCTGGGGATGGATGGAACATAGGAAAGCATGCATGAGAGATTTTTGAGATGGGTAATGGGGGTTAGTTGGAGTTGCCCACGATACATGTTAAGGGAAGAATTAGGAAGGGAAAAAATGGTAACTAGACAAATTAAGGGAGCCTGGAGGTTTAAAGAGAAGCTGAAAAGGGGAGAGGGGAGCAGAATAGCACAAGTATGCTTGGACGAAGTTCGGAACAAGAAGACGAGAGGCAATTTGGGAAATTCTAAATGGGAGGAAGAAAGGAAAAAAATGAGGAGGGTTTGTGATTTACAAGAAGGGGTTCTGGATTGGCAGAACATAAAATTAGAGCTATTAGTAAGACAAGGAGAAGAGAGATGGAGAAAGATTATGGATTCGAGGTACAATATATGGTATGTGATGGTCAAAAGGTTGACGGAACCAGAATATTTGCAAAAAATAAAAAAGGAAGACAAATGTAATAACGTGGTACGGTTTAGGATGGGAGAAGGAGTGAGAGCTTGTAGATATTGGATGGATGAAGCGGACAATCTGTGCAGAGTATGTGGATACTAAATGGAGTCATGGGCACATGTGCTAGAGAGGTGTACAGGAGAGGAAGATGGACAGTTGAGTGTGAATGAGTGGTTAAGATGGATTTTGGCTTTGGGCAGAGCCAAGCGGGTAATCCTATTAAAGGAAAGTAAAAAGCAAAAAGGTTATTTCAAAATCGTGGAAAATCTATTTTTATGGTAAGAGGAAACGGAAGCCCTGGAAGATCGCTAGTTTGTAGAATTATTAGTAGTAATATTATTGATATTACTATAATTGAGGCGAAATATTAGAA
The DNA here is from genome assembly GCA_932195095.1 of Andricus curvator. Taxonomy (NCBI): domain Eukaryota; kingdom Metazoa; phylum Arthropoda; class Insecta; order Hymenoptera; family Cynipidae; genus Andricus; species Andricus curvator. Next base: position 6,994 of record CAKNYM010040262.1, read on the forward strand.
TGCAAGCAGTGGTTAAGTTCGATTAAGGATGGAATGTAAATATACGTAGAGGGAGCGGAGGCCCTCGAACCCGTAAAATGAAGAGATTGAATATGCATACCTACATAAAATTAATTTGAAAATTTAAAAATTAATGAAATAATAATAAAATTAAGGAGTATTTTATTTGTGTGTGTGTGTATGTGGGTGTGGGTGTGTGCGTGTGTTTGTGCGTGTGTGTGTGTTGAACAAGGTATCTGCGACTAACATGCTTGCCGTCGCGGTTCTACTCTACTCGTTTGGGGTGGTTCAATGGACGAAGAACGAGCTTACGGCTCTTGATATCACCACACGTAAGATCATGCAAATGCATGAAAGCTTGCATATCAATTCGTCAGTTCCACGATTATACATTTCACGCCGTCAAGGCGGACGCGGACTTCTGAATCTCCAGTGTCTTCATAACCGAATTGTTCTAAGTACAGCTTACATCGTTGCGAATGGCAGAGATCCTCTCCTAAAAATGGTCAGAAACCACGAGATGATTGGCCTGAATTTTAACATCAGAAGTGAGGAAAGTGCATTACTCCAGCTGGATGCTTCACTTCTAAAAGCCGTAGTGAAGAACGCAGAGGTTGAAAAATTTCACCAACAGCTACTCGACAAGAAAATGCATGGAAACTTTCGCAGATATTTAGAAAAGCAGTCCTTGTCGAAGGAGCAAACTTTTGCTTTCCTCAGATCATCAGGGCTTAATTCTGGTACAGAGGGTTTTATTATCGCATGCCAGGACGGTGTCATTTCCACCTTAGCATACCATGACCGCATTTTTTGTCGAAAAGTTCGCAGTGATAGGTGCAGAGAGTGTCATGCACACGCTGAGTACCTAGAACACATACTATCAGGGTGTCCCACCCACGCAGGAACGACGTATATCTACAGACATAGTGCGGCCCTAAGAGTTCTTTATTACCATCTTTGTCTCTCTAACGGTGTTGGCCGCGACCCTGCCCTGCCGAACGATCCAAGGGAGATTGAGTCAATTGTCAAAAACGAGAAGTGCCAAATTTTCTGGAGCTACGATTTTCGGACAGCAGCCTCAGTTGCACACTCGAGGCCTGACATCGTTCTCCAAGCCTTCGAGAAACAAACTATATTCGTGATCGAATTCTCGGCTCCGTCCGAATACAACATCACTGCCAAGGATAAAGAAAAGGAGGAGAGGTATCAAGACCTTTAAAGGGAGCTGCAACGACTGTACCCAAAATATTCGGTACAAGTACTTGCCCTTGTAATAGGTGCTCTCGGAGGTGCGAAACTATTACTGGTTCGTAACCTTAAAGCCATACCCGCCTGCGAAAAATATGCCAAGGCACTTGCGAGATGGATGCAGAAAGCTGTCATCCTTGGGTCGCTTCGTATCCTCAAGACACACGAGGGTTTCGAAGGCCTGTCGTTGTGATTTCATCATGCCCTGTGACCACCCATCTCACGGCTGAGAGACGTGGCCATAAGTGTGATTTACCCGCGGTTGTACTCGGAGCCGGTGTCATTTTTAGATGGCAGTTGCTCTCAGTGGGACCCTGCGGTGGCTGTTTAAACCTTTTTTCTATATATATATACATATATATATGTGTGTGTGTGTGTGTGTGTGTGTGTGTGTGTGTGTGTGTGTGTGTGTGTGTGTGTGTGTGTGTGTGTGTTTATATATTTTCGGTTTCGGTTTTGATTCCTTGGGAATCGAACCGAAGGGCCTATGACAGCCACCGAACGCGTCCTCGGGTTGCGGATAGAGGGTCCCTGTACCAAGGGTTTCTGCTGAATATGATTACAAGAATTAATAAGCAGTCGCGGACAATTGTCCAGGGATGGTCCCGAAGGAATAACCCCTAAGCGGAGGCGTAAGAACCGTGCCGAAAGCTGAATGGCACCTGGGTGATGTGTCTCAAACGGTGACTCTGGGATACCGGGCGACCTCTCAGAGTATGCAGCTTTATCCTTGCGTGCGGGGCTTTACAGGGATGGACTAACCATTTTCTCTAGCTGCTCATGGGAACAAAAATGATAACACCAAACATAGTTGTAATAATTGCAGTTCAAAACAATCGAACGCGTGCGGCTCCCGACAATGGGTCGGAGAACAATGCCGACTACCCTAGAGTTGTGGGAGCCAATCAAGACAGAGTCAATGCGATCGACCGGCAGAATCTCATTACTTTTAAGTGGACGGATCGACTCAGGGACGACCTGCTGGAGTGCTACGATACCAGTATGGCCTCTAAACGAGAAGGTTACATGGCGCAACTGCACACTCTGTGGAGCGAGAAACACCCAGAGCTCTCGCACTTTTCGCATCACCGTCTGCGAAACCGTGCCGAGGAACTCCGGAAAAGGGGTTATGTAAGCGCAGCGCCTACTCAACCGCAGCCAAAACAAGCCGGCAACGGAGAAAGAGAGGCGACACTGACAAGGGGAGTGCGCGTAACGTGGGAAAGGGATATTAATCATCTTTTGTAAACGAAGAAGGCTTAAGGCCCTTTATCAGAATGTGTAATCGGTTCTGAATTTTGAGGCCGCACGGTTCAACATTTTTGTCTAATTTCTTGCATACGTCATCTACATAGTATATCTCGGAGCATTTCCGCAGCGTGCGTATGGACCCTTGTCAAACTCCAGTCAGCAGGCACCCCGCAGCGAGTCGAATTATTCGGAACGAATGAACCCTTGCATTGTTATGAGATTACGGCCGGTTAGAAAAACTAAAATTATGAAATCATGGATTAATTGAATTTTAATTAGCAGCATTAATTTATTTACATAATTATAAGAATGTGAAAAAAAGATTCATGAAAATCGGTTAATATTTGCAATAATAATAGAAATCTTTAGGTAATACATAACTTATGTGCATTTAAACTGCAGTTTTCTACCAAATTCACGCTAAAGACGGTATTTATTGGAATTTTTCCCACTTGAATAATTTTTAATCCATAAGTAGATGGTTTCCAAGTATTTTTTAAATAACTCTGACGTTTTTAAACGATTATTATTTATTTAAAGAATTGTTTCCTCTGTAATTCGTAAGGATTGTGAAAAGTTATTTTCTGGAATGAATGACACAATTAACATATTTAGAGAGTAATATATTTTCTTTAGGATATGTGGTACTTTTAAAAAAAACTTTTATTTGTTTAAACCATTTTTTCACCGTAAATCGTGAAAAAATATTATTTTCTGCAATTGATGACACAATTAACGAATGGTAAAAGTACTTTTTTTGGTTTAAGATATTTAGAAATTCAGTAAATCGTTCTGAATCACGGTTGAATATTTTTGTCTAATATATTACATACGTCATCTACATAATCATATCTTGTAGCACACAGAGCCGATTTTTCAATAAAATGTTTATATTATAGAATATATATATTGTATATTATACGCGGCGAAAATGCATAGACAGCTAACACTGCGCGTTACTGCTACTATTCTTCCGTTTTTGATTATTAAACAAAATATAAACATTTTATCGAAAAACCGGCTCTGTGGTCTTCGAGATATGATTATGTACGAGTGCTTCGAGCAGCAGGCGAATGATGCAATCACAGGAATTACCAATCACCTATGCGCACGTGTATCACACGCTATTTTTTACAACGCCCGTCCGAAAAAGTTGTTAGGAGGAGGTAACGAAAAATACTAATTTTATATTGCATAGAGTGGAGTGAAGAAATTTTTTTGAAAACAAAATTTTTTTTTAAATGTTCTGAAAAAAAATGTTGTGCGAAAAAATTTTGTGAAAACAAATTTTTGAAAACAAATTTTGTGAAAAAAAAAAATGAAAAAGTGAAAATATTGATAATGTATTTTCCCGGAAAAATAAGAACTTCTACATTTTCAGCTCCAAAATTAATATAAATATGTATTCTTTAATTAAATAAAAATAGGTATTAACAAGATTTGAAAATTTTATATACAGTTAAATTCTTTATAATAAACTATTTCATAAACTAGACTAATTAAGTAGATACCTTAGAATATAATATTCTCAAATAATTTATCTCAATTAAACTTAAAAATAAAAAATTCTATATATTGTTTGTCAACTTTATTTCCTTTAATTACAAACAGTAAATGTAAAACGAAAATTCCATTGTCGAAAATTAACACGAATCAAGTGATTTACTTGAAAGTCGACCCCTTATGACGGAACTCTAGCTGCATTATATTTCTTTTAGGTACATTCGCCTTGCCATTGTGATATGCGAAACTGCTTTCTGTTTCTTCATCGTCAAACAAATTGTACGGCAGATACTTCTTTGAGGTCCAATCAATCAACTGCTTCTCGAATTCTTTTTGATCGAAATTCATCTAAGAAATTATGAACTAATAATTTTATTGAACTCAAATTAAATTTTATATTAAAGAGTTGAAAATTTTATTTATTTTATATAATCGTAGTGAATTTTTGTTTGATACTATTTTTGGTGAGATTATGGAAAAACCTGATTTTCTAACTTTGCTAAAAACTCGAAATCTTTCCGGTTCTTGAACACTTTCGATTTCAGTTTTGCTGAAGATATAATATTCATTAATAATTGAATGGCAAATTTATTGAAATTGAATTTTTGGTACATCTATTTAAAATAAAAAAAAATTTTTTCCTGAAAGGAGAGGACACAAGCTTTTTTTAAATTACCTTCCATATTTTTATCAGGTTATACCAGAAGGACAATAAGCTTTTTTTATATACTAAATTCAAAGCCACTTAAAAAAACTGTATATATTTCTACAATTATTAAAGAAAAAAAAACCGATTTCTTGTATCAGCTGTAAATTATTTTAGAAAAGGGTATGAATTATTTGAATATGCATCTTTTGAAATTTGAAATTAAAAAAAGCTTTTAGTACAGGGATTCTTATTTCTTATCATACTGTGCTAGATTAAAAAAAAACGTTTGCTAAGTTGCATTGAAAAAACCTTTTTATTTTGCAATAGATACATCTAATAATAAATTTAAAATTTCAGAACGAATTATAATTTTTCAATTGAATTTTTGAAGTATTTTGAACAAAAAGCGCTATGGTATTAAAAAACAAATATAATGTCGGAAGTGAGAACTTTACAAATCTTGAAAAATTACTTTTTTTTCTTCAAATATCATAACGTGGCGACTGAAAAATAAAAAAATATTTTATTATTGTATTTTGATTGAATAAATATATTTTATTAAAAAACATTCTTTTAATTGTTTAAA
>CAKNYM010040262.1:17230-36633 GCA_932195095.1 Andricus curvator
GCTCGGAAGGCAGCAGCACGACAGGTTGCACGCGATTGGTTGGCGTTATGAGTTTGTGCGCGGACGGCACGTCCGTGAGACGTCTCCAGCGCACTGCAAAGGATTTTCTTGTGCGAACACCTTAAGTGCGCGCTGAGGCTCGGGACGTCTGAGCGATCAAGCAAGCTGCGATGGAGCAATGGTCTAGGTCCCAGGCTAGAGAGTCTGCCGTCATGCGTTCGCGTCCTCGTACTTTTTTCACAAATTCTTTTGTTTCTAATTCTTTTTTTTACATAGCTTAACCGTGAGTATGCATAAATATTATAAAAACAATAATAAAGAGTTTAAACAATATAGTTTAAGAATACAAAAATTATTATTGCACTTTTATGAGCAAAAAATAAATTTAAAAAAAAGATATGCATGAAAAATAAATTAAAAGTACCTAAAAATATAAAAACGGAAGTTGGGTTACAAGTATTGAGATTTAAAATGAAGAACACAATATTAGGCAGTACGAGGACGTTCGCGTCCTCGTAGTGCGGAATGCCTAGGTTTTAAACGTTTTTACGATGATTATCATCCTAAAGTTTGCACCAAATCTGTTTCCGAGAAAATGGCGATGATAACGAATAGCGTTTTTGGGTATGCGAACATTTGTATTACATGTTTGTGCCGTATTTAATTATCAAACGATATTTGTATACATTTTTTTAATATTAACATAATATTTTCTAGACCCAATATTGCATTCTTCATTTTAAATCTCAATACAGTGACCCCGCTGCTCGGTGGGTTCCTGTCACCACTACGTAGCGCGTCCTCAGGTTGCGGATAGAGGAACGGCCCGTAAGGCTGAACCGCCCCTAAGGTTAACTGCGGATACAAGAATAAGCAGTCGCGGACAGCCGATAGGTACCAGTCGTGGGTGTGGTGAACCCACACTGGTAGAAAATAGGTACACGACAGCCATGGCTTGGGAGGACTCATCCATTCGCGTTCATACGCAATGGGTGGATTCTATCAAGCCGAGGTGCAGCGTGTATCCACCTAGAAACATTACCCGAACCAAAACTAAAAAACATGGCGAACTTGCAACAAAAAAAACTACAGTAAAATATCTAAGGGCGGGAACTCTGAACGCGCGTAGTCTAATTACTGGCGCATTTAGCGAACTCATTGAGATAGCAAAGACATACGATACTGACTTAATATAACTTCAAGAAACCTGCTGGTCGGGCGTTTATGCGTCCATTTCTAAGGTTAACTATACTTTTCACTACGGGGGAGCTAAGGGGCGCACACTGGGGACCGTTTTTCTTATTAATAAACGAATTTCGCAAGCGGTTATCGCATGCAATTTATAAACGATCGATTATCATACATTGTACTGAGGGGCAATTTCAGCAAACAGGTGTTAATCAACGTGCACTGCCCCACCGAGGACAAAGACGAAGACACTAAAGATCTTTTTTACGAAACAATGGAACAGGTTTTTGACAAGTTCTCAACGTTTGACGCAAAAATAGTATTGGGAGATTTCAATGCGAAAATTGGAAAAGAACCGATGTATAGGCCTACAATAGGGTCAGAAAGTTTGCATAACGTCAGTAATGATAATGGAACTATACTAATAAACTTTGCAGCTTCAAAGAACCTCGTGGTCAAAAGCACATATTTCAAGCATAAAAATATACATAAGGCCACCTGGTCATCACCAGATGGTATCACTCACAATCAGATTGATCACGTTCTAATTGACAGAAGACGTCATACAAACATTCTCGATATAAGATCGTACAGGGGAGCGGATTTAAATTCAGACTACTTTCTCGTTATAGTAAAACTAAGATCTAGGCTAGCCTTAAGTAAGAAGACAAGCCGCGCAGAGCCAACAGTTCGTTTCAATATAGATAAGTTTAAAACACCAACAGAAACATTAAATTTTCAAGTTGAGATTTCTAATATAGTTTCGATGCTCTCCAAGAACAGAGAGACGATAACGATAATTACGAGGAGGACCCGAAAACCCTGTGGAGCAATATGAAAAAGGCGATAAAGACAGCCGCGAAACTTACTATAGGTTTAAAGAAAGTAACCAAAAGCAAACCATGGTTTGACGAAGAGTGCAAACTTTGGTTTGAAAAACGTCGGAAGGCCAAACTAATTAGTTTACAAAATAAGTGCGATCAAACACATAAGAAGTATCTCGAGATTAGTAAAAGTACAAATAGGCTTCATAGATCTAAGAAAAGGGAGTGGGAAAAGAATAAAATACTAGCAATAGAAACGCATCATAAACAAAATAAACCCCGTGAGATGTACAGGGGAATCAATTTTATAAGGAAAGGCTTTCAAAGTAGAACGGAAGTAATGAGGGACGAAAATGGCAATCTAGTAGCCGATGCGACAGAGAGACTGAATTTAGGGAAAAACTATTTCGATAAGCTACTAAATGTACGCGAAGCCCCCGTTGAAGGTAATCTCGGTGAAATCCACACTTCCGATCGATTAATTGATGATCCTACTGATATAGAAATAGAAATGGCCATAAAGAAGTTGAAAATAACAAAGCCGCGAGCATCGACGACCTACCGTCGGAACTGATAAAAAATGGAGGCCCTTGCCTCACAAGGCAAATTTGTAAATTAATACGCGCAGTTTGGAAAACAGAACGCATGACGGAGGAATGGAATACCTCTATTATTATTCCCATCTTTAAAAAAGGCGATAAAACGAACTTTAACAATTAGCGGGGAATTTCACTTGTGCCTTCGTGCTATAAGATCCTGTCCAACTCCTCTTGCCGAGGAAATCATTGGGGATTAACAGTGTGGATTCCGCCGAAGCCGATCTACAAGCGATCAAATGTTTACAATTAGACAACTGTTAGAAAAGAAGTGGGAATTTAATGAAGTAGTACATAAACTATTTATCGATTTCAAAAAAGCTTACGACTCTATTATACGTACACGAATGTACTGGATCCTAGAGTTCTTGGGTGTACCAAGAAAATTAGTTAGACTTATCGAAATTTGCTTAAGCGGCAGTAGGGGTAGAATACGTGTAAACGGAAGTTTATGTGAAGAGTTTTCGATCCGCGATGGCCTGAAACAGGGCGACGCACTTTCGTGCGTCCTTTATAACTTAGTTTTAGAATACTTGGTCAGACAAGTACAAGCGAATCCGACCGGTGCTACCCTCAATGGGATAATACAAATTCTTGGGTGTGCGGGTGATCTCGACTTACTAGGGGATGATAAAAGAAACCGTAGCTAAAAATGCAGAAATCTTGATCACAAAAGCCAAAGATATTGGTTTGGAAGTTAGCGAATCGAAGACAAAATATATATGACCGTCGTCAGATCCGAACAAAGTAATGTAGGCGGGGATCTAATGGCCGGAAATATGAAATTCGAAAGGGTTATCGAGTTTAAATACCTCGGGTCTATTATAACTAGCGAAAATAACATTAAAACGGAAATCAACGCGCGGCTGCACGCTGGCAATGGGTGCTATTATGCAGCTAACACGCTACTAAAATCGCGATCACTATCTAGAAACATCAAAGTAAGAATTTACAAGACGATAATAATGCCGGTCGTCATGTAACTGTGTGAAACGTGGGCGCTGACGAAAGGAGAGGAGAATAGGTTTAGAGTTTTCGAAAATAAAGTACTTAGAAAAATCTATGGTTCAAAGAGGGACGAAGAGACTGGTGAATGGAGAAAACTGCATAATGATGAGCTGCATGCTCTCTACGGGTCAGCAAATATTAATAGAGTAATGAAAACGCGTAAATTAGCATAGGCGGGGCATGTAGCAAGAATGTGCAATGAAAGAACAGTGGCGCAAGTTTTAAGAGGGAAACCGATTGGTAAGAGACCTCTAGGCAGACCGAGAAACAGATGGGAGAAAAATGTAAGGGATGATCTAAAAGAACTAGGACATGATTACTTAAACTGGATGGAGGATGCACAGGATAGAGATGAGTGGCGGTTTCGGGTAGATGAGGCAATGAACTTTCGAGTTCGAATTGCTAATTGATAATAATAATAATAATACAGTGACCCCGTGATTTAGTGCCGGTTTTGGGGCTGACGGTAGACATAAATCTCCTAACTACTTTGTCTCTCTCCTGTTTTTCTCTCTGTTTTTCCACGCCTGACTGAACACAGCACATCCCCCCGCAGCTCCACTCACCCATCTACGCGGCGCGGCGTCAATTCTCGAAAGAACTATATCACCGGGCAGTAAATCGCGGGGTCACTGCACTTGTAACCCAACTTCCGCTTTTATATTTTTAGATACTTTTAATTTATTTTTTCTGCATATAATTTTTTTAATTTATTTTTGGTTCGTAAAAGTGAAAAAAATTGCAAAATAATGTGTATTGCTTAAAAACAATTTATTACGTGCTGCAAACATCAACTGATTGATAAAAATATTTGTTTATGTCAAAAATAATAATTTTTGTATTGTTAAAATATAATTTTTAAACTCTTTATTAATATTTTTATAATATTTATGCATATTCACGGTTAAACTATTGAAAAAAAGAGAATCAGAAACAAAAAAATGTTGAAAAAAGTACGAGGACGCGAACGCATGACGGCAGACACTCTAGCCTGGAACCTAGACCATTGCTCCATCGCAGCTTGCTCGATTGCTCGACAATTCAAACCGAAACTATCTATGTAAACGGTTTTAGCTTTTTTCATCTCAAATGAAGCCCTCTTCGCTCACAAAAGATGATTAAAATTCGTGTCCCTCGTTACGCGCACTCCCCTGACCAACCGCGGGTACGCATCCAATCGAGGAAGAGCGATGCTTTAGGACCAGGAGAAACATCAACATCCAGGTTTCTTTCAAGCCCAAAGATCTAACTGAACTGGATGAGGAACTTTGTGGAGATTTTTCCGAAGAGTCCGACCTCTCGACTATCAATTGTAGTGTGCAAAATGCATCGAGAACTTTGGAGGATGCAAACCGTAAACAGGGCTCATCATAAGACCAAATAACGAATGCATCAACTCAGTGTGTAATTGACTACATAACATCTGGTAGGAAATTAATTGCTAGGGTCCGACAGTTTGAAATAAATATGTAAAAAGTGATCGTATCTCGCTGCTGTCAACGAACATAACCTATTAAGGCTGTTGGAGCGGGGTGCACAAAAATGACGAAATCTGTGAAGCACTCAAAACTTACCAAAAACCTACGATAATTCGGTTTTAAGGTTTTAAAAGTGCAATTTGAAAATTTTCTAGACCCTGGAAGGGTTTGGCGTTGACAAGAGGGGGGGGGGGCAAGCCTCTGGTTTTTCGAAAAAAATACGGTAACTGCTAAAAAGTGAGAGTAAAATAGTATAGCGACGATGTGAAGTGTAAAGGAAGCCGACTGACAGCTGATAGCGCTGATAGCTCGACCGTACTGGATGGTACTACGAAAATGCACTGTCGGTAAAAGTCGCATCTGTCTTGGCGGGAACAAGTCCGAATGATTGGCGAATGTAACAGCATCACTGCAATTTGAATAAAAACTAGATTTTTTAAATCATTTTTGTTTAAAAACAATAGTTTGTAAAAAGTAAGCGCCAGTAATGTAGATATTTACTTATTTGTTGCAAATTTTTTCTGCAAAAAATTGTTACTAAGTTCGAAGTCTGCTGCCTCGAATAATTTCAATTTTAATTAATTTGTACATTGAATCTCTACGAGTGCACTATTTCGATATCTAAGAATAATAAATCTTTACGAATAAGGGTAGATGATTTTAAAATGCCTGCAAAGGTTTACATATTTTGATATTTCCAATGATAAATTTACATTTATCCTTCAAGATATTCAAATCATAATTTTCTCTCTAGTAATAGCACATTTTTGTGAGGTTTCTCAGTATGTGATGTGTCTGAGTGTGCCATTGTGAGGGCGTTTTAGATTCTGGGAATGCGAGTAATACTATTGTTCTTTAAAACGAGAATAGTGTGGACAATACTTACCTTATTTATACGATTCTAGATAATGCGCCATTTCCATTTTTTTTGTACGTTACAACACAACAAATATGCACAAGGGCAAGTCTATAATTTTATATGAATTTTAAAATTATTATAATTTATGTCAAGACAAGATATGTAAATAATAATTCAATAAATAATTTCAAAGGAAATTGCAAAATTATTATCGATTATTTTCAGCGAGTTCACAGCGGCATCCTTTTATTACTTGTAGTACACTTTTTCTTTTCCGAGAACACGTTTATTATTCTAAGAAAAAAATTATTTTGAGTAAAATTGCAGTGATGCTGTTGCACTCGCCATTCATTCGGACTTGTCAATAAACGATAAAAATAATAAAATCACAAATTGCATGTTTCATTCTAATTTAAAATTCCCGCCAAGACAGATGCGACTTTTACCGACAGTGCATTTTCGTAGTACGATCCAGTACGCTTGTAACAATCGGTGACTGTTCCTTAATGTTCACTTTGCCCGTTAGAGGCAGCACATCCTGGACATTTAAAATAGCGCGAACTGTCTGAATATAAATTTATAATGATTTTATGATTATAAAGATTTAATAATCAAATTATTAAATAAATCGAATTTGGGTTTTAAAATAGATAAAAGAGGGAGACTTGGTATTATAGAAAGCGAACCGACTATGTAGCCTAAGGAATTTCAAAACTCACATATTGACTTGATTTGATATTTTGTACGTATTTTTAAGGAATGTTGTTTATTTCAGGTTTGTTTTAAGTTATATTGAGTGTGATGAATAAAGGGAATACTGTTTAATAACTAGTTTGAGCCAGAATTTTAACTATAAACTATGTATATGAGAAACGCAAACAGCCAACGAATTTATGTTAGAATAATTTATTTGACAAATTGTTAGTGAAACATGAAATGAGATTTCATCGCATGTTACGAAAACGTGCCTAACGATATTTACTTGGGACATAAACTGGGTCGAGCTTGCATCATCATTTGACGTAGGAAATGGGTCATTTTTAGTTGGTATGGGGGTGAAAATCTAAGTTATGATTGGCTTGAAGAATATATATATGATTCTTTCTAAATTCAGCCTTTGTGTTTAATTGGCTTCTAACCTTAACTTTCAATACAAATAAATAGTTTAAATTAATAAATTTATAGAAAAATATTCAGATTTGGACAAATAATTGCATCGTTGGTTTCGTCAAGTCGGAGACGGAGGAGGAGGGTTTCACCCTTGTTGTGGAACGAGCTACAAATAATACATTATTAGTAATTTAATATTCGAAAATTAAGGATTTTCGCGCCAAAATTATCCTGGATCGTTACAGCTAGAGCTATCAGCGCCATCAGCTGCCGGTTAGCTTCCTTTACACTTCACGTCGTTGCTCCACTATTTTACTCTCACTTTTTAACAGTTACCGTATTTTTTTGAAAAACCAGAGACTTACCCCCCCCCCCCCCCCCCCCCCCCGCGAAACCCCATCCGGGGTCTAGAAAATTTTCAAAGTGCATTTTTAAAACCTCAAAACCGAATTATCGTAGGTTGTTGATAAGTTTTGCGTGCTTCACAGATTTCGCCAATTTTTTGCACCCGGCTCCAACAGCCAGGGCATGCTCTACGGTGACCACGTGACCAAACCAGTCCTCGGTTATGAAAATTTTTTTTGGTGTTCACCATGTCCAAACGCAATGATATACCGCTCTCAAAATTCGGAATATAGGAAATGAGACATTAAATTGCGTTTGTATATTTAGTTTGAGTAATAATTTTGAAAAGAATTATCCATGTAAAAAATAAATGTGTAAAATTATTTTCATTTTGTTTGTGCTCACTACGTCCACACGGATTGAGATATCGTGTTTAAAATTTAAACGATTAAATAAAAAGTTCTAGAGAACGTTCTTATACATCAATATGTTTATAATTTCAAAGAAATTTCATTTATAAATTGATAAAATAGGATATTACCACTCGAGTCGAGCACTTTGTAGGTAATTTTTGGTTTGATGCATTTCAGATTTTTTGATTCGAGTATGTTGATAACTGACACAAATGTTGGACTAAATCGTCTAAACATTTAAAAAAATCAATATAAACAATAACATTTGCACATTCGTTGCAAATAAAAAAATAAGTATCTGGACACACGTAACCTGTCATTATTTTTGGAGCATTTTTAGCAATTTCTAGCGGAGAAAAAAAGAAACTTTCAACGTCGATAAAGTCGAGATCACGTACGTTACCAAGTTCGGTTATGAACTAATAGTATATTATAAACATTTTGATATATACAAACGTTCCTTAGCGCTTTCTATAGAACTTTCCAAATCCTGAACACGATATCTCAATCCGCGGGGACGTCGTGAGGACCAAAAAAAAATTAAAATAATTCTACGCATTTATTTTTTACTCGGATAATTTTTTTTTCAAAATTAGTACTCCAACTAAGAATACAAACGCAATTTATTGTCTCATTTCCTATATTCCAAAGCGTAAAAGCGATATATCATTGTGTTTGGCCATGGTGAACATCAAAAAAAATGTTCATAACCGAACTTGGTAACGTGATCTCGACTTTATCGACGATGAAAGTTTCTTTTATTCTCCGCTAGAAATTGCTAAAAATGCTCCAAAAATTATGACAGGTTACGTGTGTGCAGATACTTCTATTTTGATTTGCAACGAATGTGCAAATGTTATTGTTTATATTGATTTTTTTAAATGTTTAGACGCTTTAGTCCAAAATTTGTGTCAGTTATCAACATACGCCAATCAAAAAATCTGAAATGCATCAAAACAAACATTACCTGCAAAGTGCTTAACTCGAGTGGTAATATCCTATTTTATCAATTTCTTCCAACCGAGCAAGTCACGCCTACCCCGAAAGGGAAATGGCTTAATGGTATAATAATAATCAATTTATAAATGAAATTTCTTTGAAACAAAATTAAAATAATTTCCACATTTATTTTTTACATGAATAATTATTTTCAAAATTATTACTCAAACTAAATATACAAACGCAATTTATTTTCTCATTTCCAATATTCCAAATTTTGAGAGCAATATATCATTGCGTTTAGACATGGTGAACACCATACAAAATTTTCATAACCGAGGAATGGTTTGGTCACGTGGTCACCGTAGAGTGTAGAGCATAGTGATGGGCACTGCTCGACCTGACTGTGGTAATGCCTGACCTGACCGGTAATGTGCGGTCCTGACGGTAAAAGTTGTAAAACGCGGTCAGACCCAAATATCTCCAACAGGAAAGTTTTTTTTATAGAAAAAAGTGGTTTAGTTGTTAAGACATACCCTATGCTAAACTTGTACAAAAAGTTTTTCGGTTCTAAATGTACCAGTTATTCTCAAAGTTATAAAAATGCGAAAAAGCTGAGCATAGCAGACGACACTTTTGACAGTTTCGCGCGAGTTTCGAGGGGAATTTGAAAATGACACTTTGCAAATTGACAAATTACATTGAAAATCTGTTGCATTTATTAAGTAATATTTTTAAAATAATATTTAGTAGTGTGCTAAGTTATTTTGAATATCATTTCAATGAATATGACACTTAAACATTAAGTTAAGTACTGTGTATCGTATAGGTTATATTCCCTAAATGAAAATACTACCAGCCACTAACATTCGTATTTGTTAAGGGGCTGTACTTAAATTACGTAACGGATTATAGGCCCTCTCTGCGACCTTCCCTCGCTCCTATAACAAACTGTAACAAAATATTTCTGCCCCCCCCCCCCCCCTCGGTGGGGTGTGTAATTTTTAGTTTCCAAAAATCTTTTACTAGTTATTGCTAGTAGAATTAAGCAGGGTGTCCGAGAACTTCATTTTCAAAATTCCCTTATTTTTCCTTGTCTAATTTTTCACTTTTCTTGATCATTAATATTCAAATACCAGCATTTCAATCTTGAAATACTTTTAACATAGAATCTTTTATAAACGGAATAAAACAGTATTTCAGATATAAATTTGAAATTTTGAAATTTATTCATTTATTTTAAACAAAAAAAAATGTCTTTTCTACTATAAAAGATGGCTTTTTAACCAAATAATTAAATTTTTAACATAATAGTTAAATTTTCAAAATAAAAATATAAATTCCCAACAAAAAGTGTCATAGTTTATATTTCAATCAAAAAACATGAAATTTATACAAAAATAGTATATTGTGCTACAAGTGCGGAAAGTAGGCAGTTCCACACGAGTGTGAAGTTTGCTGTAGGAGCCAGAGGCGAGTTGAAGGGGAGTTGTAGGAGAGTCGTAGGCGAGTTGGAAGCGAGCTGTAAACGAGCCGAAGACAACCCGGACACGACCTGAAGATGAGCCGATGGCAAGTACTGTAAACTTCACAAGAGTTGCAACTGTCTACTTTCAGCACCTGTTGCACACAATATTTTTTGTAACAGCTGCAGGAAATTTTCGATTTGAGAAATAATAAGAATAAATTTTTTGGAAATTTATGGTAAAATTACCAAAAATTACCGCAAATTTTCGGTGAATTTGTATATTACCGAAAATTTCCAGAAATTCAAGTTATCCAAAGGTTTTTGAAAAAAATCGAAAAATTTCCGACAATGGAAAATTGCTAAATTCCCAAATTTACCGGAAATTTATGAAAATTTGCTAAATCATCGGAAATTTCAGGTATCCAAAGCTTTTTGGAAAGATTCCAAAAATTTCCAGAAATTTATGGAAAATTGCTAAATTTCCGGTAATTTATGGAAAATTGCTGAATTATTGGAAATTTCAGGTAGCCAAAGCTTTTTGGAACAAATTTCCAAAATTTCCGGAAATTTATGGAAAATTGCTAAATTTTCCAACTTTCTTCAAAAAAAAAAAATTATTTCTTAACAATGTGATTCAACCAAATCTTACAAATAAAATAGTTGAATACTTAAGCAAAGAATAATAATTTTTAAACAAAAAGTTACATTTTCATAAAAAAAAGAACTTTCGACCAAGGCGGATGAAATTATAAATCAAAAAGATAAATTAAAAAAAAAGTTGAATTTTTTGTTAAAAAAGATTTTAGTTTACTTTTCACGATCAAAATATGAATTTTTAACCAAGAAATAAGTTTCTACGAAAAAAATTGAATTTTCAATCCAAAAAGACGAATTTTTACCCAAAAAGGATGAGTTTTTAACAAAATTGTTGAATTCTCTACCAAATAGTTGCATTTTTATCCAAAAAAGATTAAATTTCTCTTAAAACAGATGAATTTTTATTTAAAAAGAAAACAAATTTTTAACGAAATAGTTTTATTTTCAACCAAGCAGTTGATCTTTTATCCAAGAAAGATGAAATTTCTATTAAAACAGATGAATTTTTAATTAAATACAAAACAAAATTCAAAAAAATAGTTGAATTTTTACCCAGAAAAGATTTCAGTTCTCTTTTCAATATCAAAATATTAAATTTAACCAAAAAGTTAATTTTCTACGAAATAGTTTAATTTTCAACAAAACAGTAGAATTTTCAACCAAAAGTATGACTTTTTAACAAAATAGTTTTATTTTCAACCAAACAGTTGCATTTTTATTCAAGAAAGATGAAATATTCCTTTTAAAACAGATGAATTAAAAAAAAAAACTTCAAAAAAATAGTTAAATTTTCATCCAAAGAAGATTCCAGTTCACTTTCCAACACCAAAATAAGAATTGTAAACTATAAGTTAATCTTCTGCGAAATAGTCGAATTTTTAACCAAAAAGTATGACTTTTTAACAAGATTGTTACATTTTCAACCAAACAGTTGCATTTTTGTCCAATAAAAATGAAAATTCTACTAAAACTGGTGAATTTTTAAATCAAAAAGACAAATTTTCAAAAAAAAGAGTTGAATTTTCACCCAAAAGGATTTCAATAGACTTTTCTACAGAAAAATACAAATTTTAAACAAAAAGTAAATTTTCTAGGAAATAGTTGAATTTTTAACAAAACAGTTGCATTTTTGTTCTTGAAAGATCCAATATTTCTACTAAAAAAAGATGAACTTTTAAATTAAAAAGACAAATTTTCAGAAAAAATATTGTTCATCCAAAAAATATTTCAGTTGACTTATCAGCAAAAAAATATGAATTTTAAATAAAAGGTAATATTATACGAAAAGAGTTGAATTTTTAACCCAAAAAGACGAATTTTTAACAAATCAGTTGAATTTGCAAAAAAAAAAGATGTATTTTTAAGAAAATTATTAAATTTTCAACCAAATAAGGGAGACCAACCTACAATAGATGATGATCCTACAGTAGATAATCATTAATTATATGCACAAATACAAGTAAAATGATCAATTCTAATTTTAATATATTGACACCTATCGTGTGTTAACTATTAATTACATTAAATTAATTATTTTACAAACATTAGTATTTTAAATTAATGATTATCTACTGTAGGATCATTATCTACTGTAGGGTGGTCTCCCCTAATAAAATTTATAACTAAAAAGATATTCTTCAGAAGAAAGTTTTTGCGAATTTGCAAGAATTACGTACATGAGTGAAGGACCCCCTCCCCCCTTCCGTAACAAAATGTCTCGACCCCCCACCTACCTTGAGATGTTACGTAATTTAAGTACGGTCTGTAAAGGGAGACTTGGAAAAGGGGTTCGAGATGTGACAGATCACTCTTCTGTGACCAGTCACTAAAATGCCGTACTACAAAATTAAAATACGGCAACAAATGCCATATCTGTATACACTACGTTTATTATAACCACATATTTATAATCTATTAATTACAAAAAAAATTAACCATAGAGAATATTTAGGCAATGCGCGGATCCTCCGATTCACTTGACAGTCTTGGAATAGAAAAAGGCAGATCTACCTCTCAAATGTTTTCTCTCTCTAAAGGCTATTTCTATTCTCACCACAGTTACCTGTCCCTTTCTATATGTCGATGGTGTACGCGTTCTGTTATTCCCCCAAAGGTCGGTGAGAGCGCGTGACGTCACAAGTGAGAAGTCTACCGTATAGCAAGTAATTTCCATGGACGGCCGAACCGATAGCCATTCCCAAAATATAATTCTTTCCTAACCTCACATCTGTTACGTGAAATCAGGCTTGTCCGACATACCTTTCGTTTAAGTTTGCTGTATTTTGCCTGGAGCATCAGTTCTTCTTCGGTTAGATTAGACGGGAAATGTAAATAAACCATGTTGTGTTTGTAATAATTAAAAACCAATAACACTTTACACTTTACAACAAGCCTGCAACGCATGACGCGTTGCCGCAGGCAGCATCAACTATTGGATCATGGCATCAAGGCTCATTTACACCACTGTTGAAAAAACTCTCTTTCTCTCACTCTAACATGTGACAATAGCATAAGCTTATCTCATTCTAGAAAGTTTCGGAAGAAAATATCTGTAGCATTTCAAGAATGAGATAAACTTATGCTAATATTGCATGTGAAGATGCAGTCCCATGTGAGCAGAAAACGTCGCTGTAAAACAGACACTCATGAGAGTGAAAGAGACAAATAGATCTGACCGTCTCTTTCACTCTCCGGAGTTTCTGCTTTGCGCCGACGTTTTCTGCCCACATGGAACTGCACCTTTATGGCGTTTTCATACCCCGATTGCCGGCAGTGGCAGGCAGCCTGCCTGCAGACAAAGATATTATAAGCCTAGATGCGGCACGGGGTGTCAGCGTGGGGGAACTATATATATAGGACATCACATTTTCTGCCATATCGAGGTGCTGCCCTCACAATATCTTTGCCCTCACCGTACTACGAAGTCGAGAGCTGGTTTTCTCATTCTTCGTAAAATATGACGGTAAAGCAGTTGAAAGATTTTTTAAGGTTAGAAAAGCTTGACATGTATCGCTTCATAAACAAATGCACACACAGATGCACTGATATGATGTTAATAAATAAATTGAATTTTGAGAGTAATACCCTCAAAAAGATAATTATGTTTATATTTTTGTTAAATATTATTATAATTTCTAATACGTTCATGTTTCTATAAATGATAGATACGATGTTTTAAATTATAATTTTTTGCACTTTGAAGTTTAATTTTCATTATTAGTCTGAACCGAAATTTGAGTGCATTTAAGAATGTACAGAATTTTTGCAAATCTGAAGCTGGAGACAGGTTTGTTGCATAGTCTTTTAAACAAATTACAAAAAACGCTCTCAAAAATCGAATTTTTAAATTAAAAAGAAAAACTAAGACGAAATTTCGAGATAAATCAGGGCTGAAAAAACTTTTCTTTGATAAATATTTTTTGAAATTAAAATAATCAAATTAAATAAAAAAATTTTTTAAATTCAATATGACAATAATTGAAAAAAATATATATTTCTAGATGAAAATTTTTGGTTGAAAATGTACATAGTATTTTTTTAAATTACAACAAAAATGTTCTCAAAAATCGAATTGTTAATTTTAAAAAAACTTCGAGATAAATTTAGTGCTGATTTGAATCCTGCAAAGTTTGTTTGGAAAATATTATTAGGTTCGAAGAAATTTTACGGAGAAATTCTTGTTCTGTTTCGAGGCGCACGTGTTTTTACATTAATTTGTTTATGCGATTTGTATTTTAACGTCAAAAAATAATTCAATAAAAATCTAAATATTAAACAAAAATTTCTTTGATAGAAAAATATTTTATTATGGTATTCTTAATAAATAAATAATATTTATTAAGAAACAATTTTTTTAATTATTAAAATTCTACAATTTTATAATTAAGGAATATTCTAGTTCGGATATTTTATAATCAGGCAATTTTATGTCGGGAATTTTCAAATTCGATAATATTATAAACTCTTCGGGAATTTTCCAATTCGGAAATTTTATCGTTTTTGGAATGTTATTATACGGGAATTTTTCAGTGTCAAGAATTTTATTTTTGGGGATTTTAATGTCGTCCCTAGAAGTACAGCAAATTTTCAGAATTTGAAATTTGCTATTTCATAGAATTATTTTCTTCATTTGTGGTTTTAACATTTTTTCAAGCATGCGTGGAATTTTTAAGTATGAAAATACACTAGAGAAAAAATTGACAATTACATACAATTTGGCATTAAATACCAAATCCCGAATTTTGAAAATTTGCTGTAATTCTACTTTCGATCCTGGATCTTGTCGATTTTCCTACTGTATTTTCTTTTTAATTTATCATACAAACATTTTTAAATCACAAATTCTTATTTATCTTATCTCATTAAATACAAAAATTAAAAAATTCACTGTATATCCAATTTTGATTCCTGGGTATTGGCGATTTTTTTCCTGGTGCTTTTTGGTCACTGGAAAACGAGGGTGAATTAAATAGGAATTATCTCTTAGAAAATAACTGTTTAAAACCCGAAAAAAATAGATACTTTTTTGACCTCTAGGTATGTAAAAAAGTTTTAACTTTAGAAAATTTAAAAACTCTGCAAACAAGAAATTTTTTAAACATTTTTTTAGCGCGAATAACCAAAGTGTATGCAAAGATATTATATATCTTTGCTGTACATATGTCTATCGATTCTCAAAAAGTTCAGTTATTGGTACTGAAATTTCAGTACACACAACAATGGTTTAAATTTCCCCAATATTCTGTCACTAATATATCGCTAAATTGTTCTGCAGATTTCAATTTTAATTTGTATACTTCTCAATTTTGTATTTAATATAATTTCTATTTTAATATAGTTCAATATGTTATTTGAAAGACCCGACGCTTGTCCTTCTAATATCTTGTAGATTTTTCTATTAAGGGCATGTGACACAGCGAAATACCTATATTGCCGACCTCACTTTATCAGTTAAATGAATTTTTTTTTGTACCTGAGAACTTTTAAAAGAAGTAAAATATCGAGCTGAAACTTTGGAAAATGTATTAGAATACAATAAAGTACGTTAAAGTACTTCATTTGGGTAGGAACTTCACTAAAAATTATTTCCGAACAAATTAAAACTGGGAGCCTATTATCACATATTTTTTCTGAACCTCGAAATTTTTTGAACGTTCGTTGGCGCTGCACGAAAAGGGCGACCTCTGTCGGCTACTACGCAAGGCTCTAACAGCTGGCTCGTCCTAGAGTCGGATGTGATTTAGTTGAAATAATTTTTTTTAGATCTTTTATTATTGAATGACGGCATTTAACGTAGTTTCCTGTCGGCTCTTGCATTTCTGAAAGTTTGAGGCCGATATTTTATGTATAAAAAAAGTTCGAACGTTCAAAAAATTTCGAGGTTCAGAAAAAATATGTGATAATAGGCTCCCAGTTTTAATTTGTTCGGAAATAATTTTTAGTGAAGTTCCTACCCAAATGAAGTACTTTAACGTACTTTATTGTATTCTAATACATTTTCCAAAGTTTCAGCTCGATATTTCACTTCTTTTAAAAGTTCTCAGGTACAACAAAAAATTCATTTAACTGATAAAGTGAGGTCGGCAATATAGGTATTTCGCTGTGTCACATGCCCTTAAAGAATAAATCTTATGCAAGTTTCATTGTTTAAAAATAAGTAAAATCTAAAACTTTTATTTTCAATTAAATATGAGTCTGATACTTTCAATGAAAATCGAGTGGTTTTATTTCTACAAGTCTATTTCTACTGAAAGTATTAGAGTGTTATTTAATTGAAAATAAAAATGTTAAGTCTTACTTAGTTTTAAGCAATGAATCTTGAATCAGATTTATTCTTCAATAGAAAAATCTATAAGATATTATAAGAAGAAACGACAGATTTTTCAAAAAAAAATCTTGAACTATATTGCAATTCGAATTATATGAAATAGAAAATTTACAAGAATAAGAAATTTTAATTTAATTAGAATTTAATTAAAAAACTAAACATTAAATATTCGAGTGGAGTTAACCACATGCAATTTTTATCTTTATCAGAATTTAAAACTTCAAAGAAATCCAAACAGATTATAATTAATTCAAAGTATTCAAAGAATCCCAAAAAAATCAAAAGTAGTAGGAATTATAAACCTTATAGGGTGCATCTCAGCAACTAAGGCTTCGATTATGATATTACTAAAAAAAAAAAATGGTGTGTCGTTGACAAGAATGTTCTTAAACGGTTTTTATGTTATCATGACCCCAAAGTAAAATTGTGAAAGTCCTAGGACCGAATGTTTGGCCAGTTTTGAGAAAACATCCTTTCAAGTTTTCAGGACCATGAGACACATCGTTCGTCGCCAATTTATAGACTTGAGAAATATCCACTTCCAACTTGTCCGAAATTCCAGACGGTAGCGCACCTGGTTTTTAGACGTAAGGTTCGGGGCTGAATTCCCGCTGCTTGTAGTTTTTTCCAGTTTTTAAAATATTTTTATTAGAAAAAATATCAATATATTCAATTCCCTTCTAATAATTTTTTTCATTTATGCAATCATTAATATTTTAAATGCTTTTTTCAATGAAAGACTCACTTCTTCGAAATATTGTCGTTTTTTCCAAAAAAATCTTTTGCATGTATTAATTTATTTATTTATCAATAATTCATATTTTTATATTATTTTATTATTTTTATTTCATTTATATTCTGATTTTGAATATGTTTGCGAAATTTAAACAAATTTATTAAATTAATAACATTCATAGAAAATAAATTTGTTTGCGAAACAAGTTTGAAAAAGCGAACTGTTTTTCATTGAAAAAAGAACATTTAAAATGTTTATTTTTGCATACTTGAATAAAAGTTTATCAGAGAATTGAATATATAAATATTTTAATAAATAATAAGTCAAATATTTGGGCCTAGGTATTTCCAAATTTTACTTTGGAGCCAAGATCTTTATTTACCAAAATTATTAATCCACACAGAAAACACACTACCGGGCGCTCCCTTGTAAGCTATATATTTTTGTGAATAATCCTATAGTAGTCGATTATATCTCAGTCGTATAACTATGTTTAAAAATGTGTATTTTTGTTTTTTTTTTTTTGCCTGGGAATTTTTTTCCTCGATTAAAACGGCCATCTGAACTTCTTAGCCTTCTTAAAATTATTATATTCATTGGTATTTTCCTGTAAAAATACGAGTAGTTCTATTTTTTCGTATTTGTGTACAATTTCCGACCAAGGATTGAAAAAACTAATGAGCCGAAAAGTGAGGTGGTCTAGAAATCTATTTTTTAATTTTGAATCTTTTTCATGCTCATTTTTCATAAAATTATTCATGATAAAATGGATTTCTGTTCTATCTTAATTTTAAAATTATTAAATAGAGACACTAAACAAAAGATTCGTTCCAATTTGTAGGGTTTTGTTCATTAATATTTTCTGATTTCTTTTAATTGAGTCTGAATAATTTTAACTCAATTTCTTGAAAGAAATCTTTTTATTAAAAAATTTGTTTGTAATAAGTTTGCACTAAATATAGCAATTTTAGAAATATATAGGAAATATTTTTGGATTATTTCTTTTTCCTATTTGTGAAATTGTAATAATCTAAATTAATTGGATTGAATCACCCAAAAACATTAGATCTGGGCACTAGGATCTTTTTCCATCTTTAATATTCATAATTAAGTTATTTTCAGGTTATATATATATAAAAGGATAAATGTTTATATTTATACATGATATATGTTTGAAATATTTAAAAAAATGTCTTCCTGGTACTTATCAAAGATAAGGTTGCTAATAAGATGTACATAATTTAATATTTATATATTACCCAGATACTTATCAAAAATAAGTTGTTATGCCCTCGTTGCCTATAAACAAAGGTATTCTGAGGAAGATGCCATATACACAAGATGTGAGCATAATTTTTTCTTATGTGCCAATGAGTACTTTGTTATAATCTTATGCTGGATATTCTATCTAAAAAATTTTTTTACTTATGTCTTTTATTTTCAGATCACGTTGGATATCTTATTTTTGTATTCATTTCTGAATAATTGATAATGATTTTTGGAACGTTTTCTTATATTTTGTGTTTCTCTCAATTCTGTAAGAAAAATTTTTGGTAACATGTGCATTTTATGATTTTTGGGTTAATCTCGAGAGGACCGCTTGAAAACTATGTCACTTTTCCGAAAAGCTATAAAAATAAAAAGGGTCTTTTCTTCTTTTCTCTCTCTCTCTTAAAAGTGTGGAGGAAACGATTTCTAAAATCTTTTCATGCTTTGAGAGTTTTCGAGTTGAAAAATAAATTTAGTTTGCCTCGGTTCTTTGAATCTTCACCACGTAATTTTTGGTAGCGATATTTTCATTTAAAATAGTAGTTCCTTTTCAATATAAATTTAAAACAAAAAGTTCCGCAATTTTTCGTGACTGTTTTCTTTCAAAAATTTTTTTTTTTTTTTAATCAGTGTCGGGGTTAATAATATTCAGGTCATAATAACCATTTTTCTTCTTTTTAATTTAAAATATTTCTTTAAATTTTAAATTCTTTTCTAATCTTATTATGAATAATAATGTTTGTATA
>CAKNYM010040265.1:0-15631 GCA_932195095.1 Andricus curvator
CCGCAAATCTGCTACTCTGCTAATATGTATCCATGGGACTGCGCCCTAACATTAAAAATAAAAGAATTAAATTTTTGGACAAACGACACCAGCTAAGAAAGAAATAATTATAATATAATATCTAGCAAGCAAACCAGCCTTGATCTTGTTAACAGGCTTTATAAGAACCTTCTTCCACTCTTCCGGACAAAAAGAGGTTGGTAACGATGTGTTAAATAAGTTAAGTAAGTGTTGAAAAACCACAGGAAAAGCCTGGATAACAAAACGTATAGACTGTCCATTAACTGCTCTAGCATCTGTCTTTATGTTCTCCAGGCTCTCCATTAGTGAAATTGGAGTTATATTTCGGAAAGAGAAATGTGTATCATCAAAATTAAAATTTGGGAGCTAAATGAGCCCCAACTCTGTTACATTAGGTGTGGAGTCACCACAAGTAGAGAGAAAATCAGTATTAATTTAATTTACGGAACACATAAGTGACAACTCTTCACACCTAGGTCTAACATAACCCAGAGACCTTAACTCCCTCCACAGACTTTTAGAATCATGGAAACCATCTAACCTTGCAGCATTACAGAAATTCCTCGCCTCTTCAAGCTTTCGCGTGACACCATAACTCAAAATGTTTTAATTATAATACATATCCAGATTTCCCAACCTTTTCCAAACCTTATATACGCGGTTCCGCTCTTTCATCATATTTCTGATTTCATCCGTCATCCAGACACAGAATCTTCTTCGCAGGATGAATAAGCACAAGGGTGCTTCTCATTAACAGAAAGGTAGCCAGCAAATTCACACTAATCTACAGACTGCAATCTAGTCAGAAAGGCATCCTCATCCATATTACGAATATCACGATACGATTTCATAACTTGAGAATAGATAAATAATTTGCAAACATAGTCAATCCCGTTGAGTTCATGAGCAGCTGCGAAAGGCACTGTTGATTGATGGGATGAGAGAACTTTTCGCTCATTATCTACAACGTATAAATCTAACAACGTGCCAGAGATCGGAGTATGATGCGTTGCAGCATACGGCACTACAAATAAGTCAAGCGAGTCAAATAATGAAACAAATTTACAAAAAAAGTATCTCAATTTTTCAAAAATTGTCTAAACTTTGAATTTGTTTATATTATTTGTTTATAACAATCCAAAAGTAGAAGGAAATACTTTATTAGTGTTATTACTTATGTTTCATTAAGCTCGCGACGCTCGGAGTATTTGTATGACCAATTTGTTGATAGGGTGGCTATTACTGATAGGGAAATTAGAAACACTGAACGACTTAGGGTTCCGCAGAGTAGAACAGTTACGTATCAAAAATTCTTCATTGTAACGGCGAAAACGATATGGAATGGTTTGCCAGATAATGTGGTTGAGGCTGAATGTGTCTCAGTATTTAAAAATAAGGTTTTAGCATATTTGTTTGAAAATGATGAATAGAATGTCGAAGAGTGGATATGCTATGTGTTTGCTGCGCTGTGTTAGTAGGATTTATGACACTCAAGTGCAATGAGAATATATATATATATATAATTTTTTGTTCAGAATTTTAAGTTGTAAATAAGTGTAAACGTAATTCTGTATAATAATGCATACATTACCTGTCCTTGTGGGTTATACACAGGAAAAATAAACACATCACTCTCTTCCGCTATATCATTCTCTCTCTCCCTCTCTCTCTCTCTCTCTCTCTGCCTGCCGAGGTTTGACTTTGAGATTTTGCATTTAGGGGATATGTATAGTGAGATTAATACTATTTTGGTTTTATCAATTTCAATAATTGCCGCAATAGCTTCGGCATTCATGAGTTTCGGTACCTCTAAACCATACTGTAGGATATTATTTTTGCTTATGAGCGCAACTATTTCTATCTACCCTGTATGTGGTGTATCCAGGAATATGAATTTTGGATTTTTCGTCAAGTTCAGTTTCGCAAATTCCTATAACATCTAATTTTCTTTTCCTGATTACACATTTGAATTCTGCTAATTCATTTGTTAGAGAGTTTGCATTCTACGTAAATATTTCGACAACTTCATCTCTGTCTGCTACCTTTTAGCTAAAGCGATCATTTGCTCTCTTGATTTTATCTGTTGTTACTTCAAGTACGTCAATGATTTTTCCTATATTTAAGCTTGAAAACATTTGTTTTAGTTCGCTGATAACTTTGCCTGGGTTATAATTTGTATCTTCTAGGATGATTTTCTTTTCACCTTCTGATGAGTTCCATTTTTTAACATGACTATAGGAATCAGTGTTCTCTTGGTTTACTTGCGATCGGTCCTGTTCTGATGACGGAGTGTTTATTCCATTTCTAGTATTATTGTTTGGCATCGAGCGGAACCTTTTTTTTTAATGAGTCAATTAGGTCATATTTCCAGGTTTTGTTGAGAATCTAGTGCTCACTGTGCTAGCCTTTAAGTAGTTTTTGTACTGGCGATGACTAGCAGTGTAATTATCACCGCAGTTTACATATTTAGTGACATAGAGAAATTTGTTCTTTTTGCATTCATTTGTTTTGCGAAAGTCCGCAAATTTTACACATGTGGGTGCCTGAAAGCAGTTTTTAGCAACACATGTTCAAAATCCTTGACAGTGTAAGCATTGGATTACTCCTTTCGGATTTTTCTATTTTTCCCAACGGGTTACAAAGTAACATAAAATTCTTTTTGCAACACCCTACTCAAAAGTTGACGTTTTCATGCTTCTAAATTGTACTTAAAGGACCTTATTTGAGCAGACTGTGTGCGAAAAATTTCCACGCATGCGCAGTTTGAAGATGGCTTACTTTAGGCACTGGTGAAAAATTTGCGCATGCGCACTTTCGAACTGAGGTACTTTAGACACTGGCATAGGTAACTTTAAACACTGATGTTGTATCTTCTTGACATAAATTTAGATTTAACTTGAACAAATCTTTTAATGAACTTGAAACAATTTAATGATTGAAGTTTTGTTTCTAGGGTTTTGCCCCCCCCCCCACAAAAGAACATAAGCGCCAACATTTTTTGTAAATAATTTTTTTTCCCACAAATTTTTTTCCACACAAATTTTTTTTTCACAAAATTTTTACTTCAAAAATTTCTTTTCACAAAATTTTTTCTTCAACAAATTTTTTTTCAAACATTTTTTGTTCACAAATTTTTTTTTTTTCAAAATTTTTTTTAACCAAATTTCTTTATTCCACTCTGCAATATAAGATTAGTATTTTTCGTAACCTCCTTCTAACACAACTTTTTCGGGCGGGTGTTGCAAAAAATAGCGTATTGTACACGTGCGCATAGGTGATTGCTAACTCGTGTGATTACATCATTCGCCTGCGGCTTATGCTGCAAAATTCACACTCGCGCACAATCACCTATTTTGCGCACTTGTACCACAAATAACTAATGTTGCACCACATAAACATTATCAACCTGTATCTTTCGCCCTGTCAGTTCAGAATCGACTTCTTTTACAGAAATGTTTGGTGGGAGTCTCTTAGGACCATTCTTTCAGCTCTTTGGCCAGAAAGTGAGTACGTATGAAATTCAGCGCTAGATTCCTGGACTTTTTCTAGCACCACATGAATTTTATATTTTATTATTTATATTACTTCAACGAAATATTTTATAAACAATTCTAAAAATAATTCTAAAACAATTATAAACAGTAGGGGTGTTAAAAAAAGTAAATCCGAATCTCAACTTGCATCATCGACTTTTTTGTTCCTTTTGGGTTAAAAATGAATATCCTAGAAGGAGAAATAAATCAGATAATATTTAGAGGTCGTTCATCGTGAATTTATCTGTTTTCCACAGAAATATCAATTTTTCTCGAAAACGGCAGACAATAACGCAAAATTATAGAGAATATTATTGTTATAAAGAAGTTTCAATCATCTATTCCACTTACTGCGAGGTCTTTAATACACATTTAAATTATGTATATGTCCTTAAAAACAATTCGTTTAAAAAAATTTGTCAACAATAGTAATTTTCATATTTTTAATTTTTAATATCTTACAATTTAAAGGTAACCGCAAGAAAAAAAACGCTTCTTTATAACAATTTTCTTCATATATCTCCTTAACTATGCATAATTTCAATAAAACTTATGTACAAAAAATACTCATTTTAATGAGACGCATCTTTTATATTCTTTACAATTATGCGTTATGATTTTCCGTTTGGGAGAATAATTGATTTTTCTGTTGAAAAAAGGAAAAGGAACAAAGAAATCAACGATGCAAGTTAAGATTCGGATTTCCTTTTCATCTGAACACCCCTAATAAATAGTATTGCTTTTTACCATTTACAATCCGTTTTTTCAAAAGAAAAAAAGTGTTAATGTGGCAATCCTGCAAAAAAATAGCCCTGGCGTTACGCAAGTTTTAAATACTGATAGATTTTAATTTTTTTTTTATTCGGAAAATTGTTTGGAAAGTATTATATAAAAAATTATTGATACAAAATTGTTCTATAGTATATTTAATTTCACTTTTCTGCATGTACGAGTAATCGCGAATGGTTTTCCTAGTCTTCATGAAAAAGGTAACATTTTTCAAATTAGTTCTGAGCAATTTGAAAGCAAAATAAAAGATTATTTCAAAATTTTATTACTATAATGTATTTTCACAAAACAAGAGATTAAAATTTAAGAATTTTAAATTAGAATAAAATCAAACTCAAAATCCTATTTAACGTCCAATACTCACGTTAATGTAACGAATTCCTGAATATAAAACCAAGAATCCAAAGACCAAATTTGGGCAACCAAATAAGAGATGTATTATGACTTTCATAAACTATTTGAGACGTATGAAATTAAATACTACAAGCAATGCCAAAATCGAATATTCTGAACAACATTTTAATAAAAATTATAATAAAAGTAAATTCTCTTTTAGAATATTTAGTTATTGTTTAATTAGAATATATCTACGAATAAAATTAGTACCTTTTTATAAAAAATAAAATAGTCGCAAAAAAAACCTAAATACATTTTTATGCAGTATGTTCTGATAATAACTTGTCTGGAAGCTGTCGTTGACCTTTATCGCTATCTTCATCTATGGGGACGGCGATTTGTCAAACTCAGCGCAGAGGGCAACACCGAGAGTGGAGACATGACTTCTATGCAGGCTCAAGGCATTATCTACAGTTTCCTTAGTTGGTTATTATGTGGGAAGCGATGTGCTCCTTTATTTTTAAACCATAATGCTACATACATACCTGACATTTCAAAAATAGTAATGTAAACTAGCACCCCAACATTGCGTTATTAAGAACTGATAAAATGCGAATGGCAGAGTCGTCGCCGTTGGAATCGCCGTCTTGTCTGTCTATTAATGAAAGTTTTTAAATGAAAAATCATTAATAGTAGACATACTAGGCCGGTTCTAAATACAGATTCCTATTACCGACATGGTTCTGTTCCATGCTAAAAAAACGTGATTCACGTCAGTGTCACATTTAGAAGGTTCGAGATTGATATGAATGGTATTTAAAATTCGATAAATTAATGATGACGTAATAGCGGCTTTTACATTTCAGAAGAGGTGATAATTGCAATGGAATATTGTTTTTCAAATTTAAGAATCATTTTTCGAAGAAGCGAGTTTGATTTTTCAATAACAAATTCCTGAGCGGTTCCCTCTTTCATATTTGCCGAAAAACGAATTGTTAACGTTATATACTTTTCATAGAATTTATAGTGAGATGGCTATTGTCAAGGAAGGGTTAAGGATTTAAGGAAGCTGAGAGCAGGTGGAGTCAGTAAAAATACCGATGTAAAATATAATGAGTAAGCTTTATTGGTGCTCCTACCGTTGATAAGACAATCGGACCGAAACCCGTTGAAGATCGTTATCCGGGCACACTCTCAAAGTAGCTTCCAGATGTCAGTAGGACTGGTAAATGTCCTGAAACTCTCCGAGATTGGGAAATCACTGACACAGATTCCTCCTGGGCACTCGCGAGAGACACTCTAATAAGATATAACCGGTCGTAACTGGTATTGGGGAGCAGATATGACCCGGCCAGTCAGTAAGTGCGAATTTGGGTAAACTGAAGTTCCAGCTGACTCGTCTTCGTTCCATCTGAGGGGGCGAGAGGAGAAGCCTCAGATTATTCGTAAATAATCGGGGTCCTTCCGAAAGAGTCGGTTCTCTTAGGTTTCCGATTGTAACTTCGTGACCCCCCCCCCCCCTTGCGCGGGACGTTTTATGTACCTCCCACTTTAAGATTTTGGGCTTTTACTGCAGTGCCTTCAGAATCCGATAGGTACCCTTTTCTTTTCGTGTCTCTAGTTGTATAAAAGTTTTATTAGTCTTGCTTGGAATCCTTCGCATTCTGATTCCTATCTTTCTTCTTTAAACTATTTCCCATTTCTTTTTGCGTGATCAAATTCAGAACTGGTCAAGGGTTCTCTCGGAGTGTTTGTCCCGCAGAATCTGCACCCTAACTTATCTCAATTTGCCTTAATATACCTGTAATATAAATCCTACTCCTATCACTACCAAAATTACTGTAACTGTAACTTTTTCTATTCTTATGTGTAATTTAATTGCAATTTTCTAATCTATTGCATTCTTGCAACTTATCTCTAACTTAACTTTATCTTATCTAACCTACTTCCACCGATGTCTTCTCTAATAGAACCTGATAGTACCTGAAACAAACAAAACAGACTCGTCTGTCGTGGTCTGTGTTAGTGTCGATTTTCAGTTTTGTATGTGTATTTTTAATGTTGCAAGATCGTATGTCCGTTGATATTTAGTATTATTACTCTTTTTACTGATCGAACATGTTCTCGAGTTCCTTGGCAAACTCATCTAATGCAACATCTAACGTAATGTATTCATCACAATCGAAAAATTTCTCGGATTCCTCTGTTGGCCTAGTATTATCGCTTTTTTGAGCTTCTGAGTCGTTGCTTTCGTCGACTTCCATGTGAGGTACTGAAATTTCCAATACTTTCTGGAACCTTTGCCTTATTTCTAGCCGCCCCCTTTCTCGTAATAAAATCCTGACCAGTGTGGGGTTGGGTGATAATTTACATACCGGGCTGATCTTGATCCATAATATGTGTCATGAAACACATATAATTCCGTCGAAATTTGCCGTGCGCAAAAGCGGAATTTCTACGCTTCTAACTTGACTTCCCTATTGTCCAATTTCCTTTCCGGGTCGTTTTTATTTCCCTCCTTCCTGTAGATCTGAAAAAAATGTTTGTGTTCGAGTCAGTGTTTTTGTCTTGTGTAGTTCCTGTTGGTGTATTTATTACATTCTCATCATAATGCGGAGGTATTGTTTTTATATGAAAACTGACTATCGCAGATTTCTTTAAATCTCCACGTTTCGAGACCCCCTGAATCCAAAATACCGGTCTTACGACGGTGTCTGTCTGTCGTTGTCGTCGTTGTCGCCTTTATACCGGATAGCTTTTGAAAGATTAATCGGATTGGATTGTGCTTTACCACACGCTTTTAAGGACCAAAAAGAAAGCTCGAGTTCGTTAACCAGCTATTTTGGATGAAAATTCAAAAAGTTAGAGCATTTAAAAAGATTTTCAGACCATTTTTTTTCAAGGTATAAAAATTCTATGTACGGCCATTCATAGTACTCGGAAACTCGATAAATGTATATTAATGACTTTTTTTAATAAAAAGAAAATTATCAGTGTTATAGCATTTTCAAGATACAAAAAAACAAACGAAAATTAACATTTTAAGCCAAACAACGCAGGATATGAAAAAAAGTCAGGAGAAGAAAAACTTTACTTTTTGAAAGCCCTACAAGATAACTTTTTGAATTTTTTCGATAAATCAAAAATTCAAATTTTGATCACACAAAAATGAAAAATAAAAAATTCCATTTCGCGGTCAAACTATGCAAGATACGAAGAAAAATGAGTAAAAAAAATGGTGAACCCAAAAAAGTTCTACAAATTTGTTATTAATCATTTTTTGATATGATGTGTAGTTTCTGTTTTAATCATAAAAAACAACATTAAAAACAAAAAATTAAATTTTTGAACAAACGACACAAGCTAAGAAAAAATGAATAGACAAAAGTTGCTATTTCATAAAATAGTGAAAACTCATCCAAATTCGTCATCAATAATTTTTTGATAGGATGCGTAGTTCTTGTTTTAATCGTAAAGAAAACATTAAAAAATAGAAAAATGGAGTTTGTGGAAAAACGACACAAGGTACGAAAAAAAATTAATAAACCAAAGTTGTTCAACCAAAAAATATCTAGAAGTTTGTTATAAACTCTTGTTATAAAAATATATTCAAAATAAAAAAACTGACTTTTTGGAAAGAAGACCCAAAGTACGAAAGCATTTTATTTAACTAAATTTTTCGCATTAATGGCATTGAAAATAATCAAATTAAATTAATGGAAAAACGACACAAGTTGCAGTACAATGTTTAACAACAATTTTTTTTGATAGCATGCGCACTTTTTTTAAATTATAAAAATAAGACAATGAAAATACTTTTGTTTCAATACCAGTGAATATTATTAATTGTAGTAATATAAATTTATTGAAATGATACATTTTTGAAGGTAGCTGAGAATTAAAATTAGTGCAAAATAAGGAACAAATATTAAAGTGATCATGAAAAATAAAATTTGTACTTTATTTTGTAACATCAGAATAAGCAGAGATACAGAAATAAATATAATATACATTTGATATAATAGAGTTGAACATAATGTAGAAAAGTTCGCATTTTCGACAAAGTCGAGTGCGAAGCACGAGACACGTGATGAGAATGTGTTCGTTAAAGCCGAAGGAGCTTTAACAAAAGAGAATTCACAATCACCAAATTACAGTTGTCGATGCTTTGACCTTTAATTTTAAAAGGCCTGCGCACAAATGTGCACAAATATGCTAGAACCAACAGTCGCGCGCTCAAACTTGGGAGCGATGAGAATGTGCACGCGCGGCGGGCAGATTTTTTTTTATTTATCTTGTTAGGGGCCATTCACACAATGCGTGATACACTTTTCAGGAACTTTTAACCCCCCCCCCCCCCCGCCTTGCATGATGCTTTTTCCACTGTTCTTAACATCCAGAATGATACTTTGACGGACCCCAACCCCCTGAACGTATCACGTATTTTGTGAATGACCCCTTAATGTTTAAGTTTTATTAATTAACTTATCAACTTGCTATTAATTATTTGTCTTATTTTTTAATTGGGTCTTTATCTTTTGGAAAAAAATTTGTAATGTCGTTTACATTCCATTCGCCTAGATCTTTTTGTCTTAATCCTCTTACCTCATAAGTAGTGGACGATATTTTCTTTTTAATAATAAATTGACCTTTATAACATTCCAGTTGTTTTCTTGTTTGACTCTTGACTTTGCTGGATATATCTTTACTCTTCAGTAAAACTTGTTCATTGATTTCATATTTTAATGGTCTTCTTCTTAAGTTATAATAGATTGTTTGTTTGCATTAGCTTCGTCTAAATTTGTCTGAACTTCCCCTTTAATTATTTGTAATCTTCTAAGCCTATCCATTTATCTGTGTCCTGTAACTCTACTTCCTCCGTTTTTTCTATTTATCTTTTTCATGACTGTAAAGGTTGTAATTCCCTGCCTAAATTAAGGAAAGCTAGCGTGTACTGTGGTGATGCATGTTTACATGTATTTATCGCGAACTGAAAACCTTCAATATTTTCATCCCATTTTTTATTATCTTTATCTATCTAGGCCCTAATTATCGTTTTTATCGATCTATTGCAGCATTCCGTTGGATTTGATTGTGAATAATACCGTGGCGTTGTAGAGTGTCTTATTCCAAACTTTTGAGCTAAATCTCCCATTGCTTTATTTATAAATTCTTTCCCGTTATCTGTGTGTAAGATTCTAGGTGTTCCCCAATGCGATATTATCTTTTTATGAAACTCTGATTCTATTGCTGTTGCGTTTGAATTTTTTATTAGTATTAGTTCAACCCACTTTGTAAATAGATTTACAAACAGCAGTAAATACTGATTTCTTGCTTTCGTTATTGACAATGGACCCATTACATCTGCTGCTACTATTGTCCATGGTTCTTCTATAACTCGTTTACCCATAAAACCGATTTTATGATGGTTAATAACTGGTTTTATTTTTTGACAAATTTCGCATTCTCTTACATACTTAACTGTATACGACTACATTCCTGGCCAAAAATAGTCTCTAGTTATTATCGCATACGTTTTTTGAATTCCTAAAGGCCCTGATTGTTTTTCATCGTGGTCTTCCTTTAACACCTGTTCTCTTAATTTTCTCGGTATTGTTAGTTTCCACGCATTTTCTGCTGATAATAATGAAGACTTAAATGGATCAGTTCTATAAAAATATAATTGACCATCCCTTATTCTCCAATTATTGTGTTCCTCCGGTCTTTTTCTAACTTGACTTATTTTTGTGGAATAACATTAATCGTTTTCGTCTTTTGTGTCTGGTTGTTCTATACTTCCCGCTAATATTGATGCTATACTTCTATCTCCTTCGATTGTTCTTGATAATGTATCCAGTACAAAATTTTGACTAACTTTCCTGTATATACCCTCGTAATCATATTCTGTTAATTCTAGCGCCCATCTTGCCAATCGCCTGTAGCGTTTTTTAAATTTTGTAGCCTTTTTAATACAATGTGGTCTGGTACTACTGTGAAATTATAGCCTTCTAAATAAGGTCTGCATTTTCGAATTGCCCATACTACTGCTAGACATTCTTTCTCTGTGGCTGAATATTTTCTTTCCGCTTGATTTAACCCTCTGCTCGCGTAAGCTATTCCATTATTATTCCCCTCTATATTTTGGGTTAGTACAGCCCCTAATGTTAATAAATCTTTGATCGTTTGTATTGCTTGTTCCTGTTCTGCTGATCATTCCCATGTTTTACCCATTTTTAACATCCTATTTATGGATTCAAATACCTCGGCAAATCGCGGCATAAACGCCTGTATCAAGAAGCCATACTTATCAGTCTTTGTAGTTGTTTCAGTGTTTTTGTTCTTGGAAAATCTAATATCTGTTTAATCTTTTCATCGTCGACCTGCAGACCCTTCTCATTTACTATGAACCTTAAATACTTGATTTGTGAGCACCCGAACTCGCATTTTTGAGACTAATTATCAACTCGGCTTCGTTTAATTTATCTAATATTAAATTTAACTAGTGTACATGTTCTTCGATAGTCTGTGTTACTATTAAAATGTCGTCTAAATATGCAAAAACTTTAGGTTTTAGGTCTGGGGTGATAATTGTATCCATCAGGCGTTGGAACGTTGCCGGAGCATTAGTAAGCCCAAACGCTAATGCTTGAACTGAAATGTTCTCCTTGTAATTTTTTATCCCTTTTATCATCTTGATGTCTTTCTGTTTCTTCCCATTCTTGGGTCTGGGTGCTAGCATTTTATACTAATCCTACTTCTATTTTAGTAAAGGGTTTTAGAAGAGCTATGAGTTGAACTTCCATTGAATATAAAATGTGAGGTTTTGTCGTGAGCCACCACATTCCTGTTTGAAAATTCATTCCGATTCCTATGTTTTTTATCATGTAATTCCCCATGATTCCTACCGACTTTAACTTTTTGACCAATCTAAATACCATCTTTTTACCTTCTTGCCCTATTTTAGGGGAGATCTCTGTTTGACCTATAATGTCTACTTCCTGTACGTTTGCTACCATTAAATTTTTAGCATTAGTTTCTACAATTTTATACGTCGATTCTTTTATTTTTCCCAAAAATTCTTTACCTACGTAAGAATGTGTCGCTCCTGTATCAATACTTGATCAAATTCTATTAATAAATGAAACCTTGTTTCACATGGATTATCCTCATCGGAATTTAATTTCTCTGGCGATTCTCTAATTAAGGAAGGCACTGCCGCACTTAGTGCCTGCATGTCGCGTTTCCCTAGTAATAGGGTTAAAGTATCTCAAGTGTGCCACTTTTAAATCGATAGTTCTATTTTTAATCAATTTATACAGTTTTCGATTCGTTTTTATATCAAAAAAACTCCCCTAAAATATTTTTGCAAAAAATTTATTTTTTAAAAGTTATTAACAATCAAAGTTCTTGATCATATTTTTTTCAAAAATTGATTACTCGCGAACGGTTCATCGAAATTCAATAATAGGGTTATGAAAATTTTTATTACATAGTATACTTTACGCTCAAAAATTGTTCGGTAGTAAAAAAATTTTGTTTATTGTTTAAATAATCGTTTGTTTTAAACAATTGGAAATTAATTAAACTTCTCCGCCTGTGAAAGAATTCTTCCACATTCCAATAGATTCTAAAATCTCTTTGGAAAATTTTGGTGAAAAAAAAAGTTATTATTTTTCAGTAGTTCAAAAGTTATTGATTTTTTTGTGACCGCACTCCGACCTCCAGCGCTGGTCGAGCACGCACAATTATGTAAACAACTGCATAGTTTAGGCGTTTATTGGAAGAAAGTAATCATTTTTCTTAGATAGATAAACGTTTATTTTTTAGCCTGCTGGCCTTAAAAAATTGACTTGCTTACACTTCCATTTTTTTAAAAGAATTTTCTTAAAAATAACCCTTAAAACTAACATCCTTCCACACCTTATCTCTAACGCCGCTCGCTCTTATCGCATTGCCTTCCTCGGTTCGCCTCGCCTCGCTCGCATGTCCCTACTTTCTCGCTTTGCCTCGCATTACCAAAATCTGCCTCCGCGGCTTATACCTAATACTTATCTACTGTTTACAATATTTACATTTACTTATATTTACTTCCTCCTCTATTTACAATCTTTCCTTCTCCATTCCTCTTCCTCCTTCCTTCTCTTC
The DNA here is from genome assembly GCA_932195095.1 of Andricus curvator. Classification (NCBI taxonomy): domain Eukaryota; kingdom Metazoa; phylum Arthropoda; class Insecta; order Hymenoptera; family Cynipidae; genus Andricus; species Andricus curvator. Next base: position 12,825 of record CAKNYM010040265.1, read on the forward strand.
TTCTCCATCTTACCCAAGACTCCCTTCACCCATGCTACTGCCCTTTTGTCCCCCCTTTCATGCATCCATACCTCCATGCTTATCCCACTCCTTTCCACATCTACGCACTCCTCCAGCCAGTGTTCCACTCTTGCCTCCCCCTTCCCACATAGTTCACACATCCTCTTTTCCCTAGCGAGCCAGAACCTATTAAAACCCTCCATGCACCCACATCTCATCCTCGCTATAAGCTCCTGACTTCCTTTCTCTCCTTTCTCACACAAATATTGCGCTCTCGCCCTTGGCATAATCCACACATAGTTCGCATTAAACCTTGTCTCTCTTATTCTCTCTTCCCCTGCTGTCTTCTGTCTCTCCATGCCATTTTTCTTAACCAACTCATATACCTTCCTTCCTCATGCATCCTTCTCACTTCATCCATCTGCAGTCCATTCGTCCTAAAATACCTTTCTCTTTCAACCTCCGTCTTCCCACCCCCTCGCCTGTTTTCCTTCTCCTACCAACACTCCCTAACCAGCTTGCTTCCCCCCTCTTCCAAAAATTTCTCCTCATATTTACACGCCCGACTCTCCGCTGGAATCCCTACACACGTACTCCCCGTTTCCTTCCTGATAATATAATTAGGCGTGTTCCTTGCCAGCACCAGTGTCCACTTTACATACCTCTCCTGTGTCCTATTTACCTCTTCGCTTTCCTTCCACCCCCACACCTCTACTCCATACAATAACACACTCATCACTAGTGAGTGAAACAATTTCATTCTCCTTCCAAAATCATCTGCGAATAACTTCATTCCCAACCCCCACACCTGCCTCATCACCATATTTGCCCTCCTCACTCTCTCTTTTATGTGCCCATCCACTCCATCATTCCTCCCAAACAAGAAGCCCAGGTACACAAACTCTTTCACCTCCTGCACCGCCCTTCCACTTCCACTCCCCTCCCTTATCCCTTCCCCCTCCTTTTTTGAACACCATAACCATGGACTTTTCCGCATTCAGTTCTAACCTGTTCTTATCCAGGTATCTCCTCAACCTCTTCATCATTTCCTTTAAGGCCTCCTCGCTTTTTGCCAACAACACTATGCCATCTGCATACGCTAGTGACCAAATTCTAACCCCTCCTACCACTCCGGCCTCCAGTTTACTTTCCATATCCGCAATTAAAATCGCAAAAAGCGTTGGGCTAAGCGGACACCCTTGTCTTAACCCCCTATCCATCCAGAATCCCTCCTAAATCCCCTGCCCTCCTCTTACCTTATCTTTGGTCTCGTCATATATATCCCTTACCCTCTCGATCAGGCCTCTCTCCACTCCCCTCTCCTCCATCGCATCCCACAACCTCCCCCTATCCACCGACGGAAACGCGCCTTTTAGATCCACAAAAAACGCGTACACTCTCGATCCCTTCTTCGCTAATTCTCTATCCACCACGTGCTGCAGAACGTAGATATTGTCGATAGTACTCCTACCTGCTCTAAAGCCCGCCTGCGTCTCCGGCAATATTCCTTTCCCTTCGACATCCTTCCGCAGTCTCTCCGCCACCACCATCGCGTATACTTTATACGCCGTATTCATTAGCGAAATCCCTCTATAATTTTCCTGCCTATCATTATCTCCTTTCTTATACAGAGGCACTATTAACCCTTCTCTCCACCCTCGTGGGAATCCCTTCCCCCTCCATACTTTCTTCACCACCCACTGCCTCCACCACTCAGCGTGTGCATGACATGCTCTGCACCTACGACTTGGAACTTCTTGACATAAAATGCGCTCACGGTATGCTTAGGTGGAAATGAGACCGTCCTGGCATGCAAAAATAAATCCCTCTTTACCTGAATTAAGCCCTGATGATTTGAGGAAAGCAAAAGTTTGCTCTTTCGACAAGGACTGTTTTTCTACATTTCTGTGAAAGTTTCCGTACATTTTCTTGTAGAGTAGCTGTTGGTGAAAATTTCTAACCTCTGCTTTCCTTACTTTGGCTTTTAGAAGTGAAGCATCTAGATGGAGTAGTGCACTTTCCTCACTTCTGATGTTAAAATTCAGGCCAAGGGTCTCGGCCGCTTGCTCCGCGGATTTGTAAAGAAACGCTCCTTCGCCCATCATCTCGTGGTTCCTGACCATCTTTAGGAGAGGATCTCTGCTATTCGCAACGCAGATACCTTGTTCAACGCCGACAGATTAGAAGACCAAATTTGACGAAGAAAATGCTTGTATCTGCTTCGGAGAAACTCCTTCACTGATGTTACGTCTTGAATGCGGCTTTGAGGCACGCCCAGGTATGTATGGGTCTCTCTAGCATTAAGATGTCTAATAACACTTATATCAACAAGCTCAGGGTTCTTGGGAACGCCAGTAATCTTTCCTTTCTTCAGATTAATTTTGGCACACTTGTCCAAACCAAAGTGCATCCCAATCTCTCCTGTGTAGTTCTTGACGATATTTATAGCAGTTTGAAGTTTGCTTTTACCAGAGGCACAGATCTTCAGGTCATCCATATAAAATACACGAGTGACATTATGCTCGCGCTGATTAGTGTCGCCACAGAGGTATCCAGGAGAATTTCGTAGTGCGAGAGATAGAGGCAGAAGTGTAATGCAAAAAAGCAAAGGGCTCATGGTATCACCTTGAAAGACACCCCTCTGGAAGGTGACCTTGTTCGTTGTCACACGACAATTTCTAGATGAGATAGTAAATCTATCCAAAGAGGCATCAATCTCTCTATGCATCTCACTATGTGTGGATGTACCTTCAAGCTTTTCAACAGATAGATGATAAGTCTATGAGAGGTTGAATCGAAAGCTTTCC
>CAKNYM010040266.1:5168-23352 GCA_932195095.1 Andricus curvator
TTGGAACACCTGTGACATTCTAGTGACATAACAGTTCTATCACTCTGTTCTATATTAGTTACATAACAGAATTCCAGAACTGTTACGTATCCTTAAAGTAAAAGCGTTACAGAACAAATGTGACCTTTATGTTCCGTTCTTGGAACACGTGTGACATTCTAGTGACATAACAGTTCCATCACTCTGTTCTATATTAGTTACATCACATAATTCTAGAACTGTTACATATCCTTACAGTAACAGCTTTACAGAACAATGTGACCTGTATCTTCCGTTCTTGGAACACGCGTGACATTCTAGTGACATAACAGTTCCATCACTCTTTTCTATATTACTTACATCACAGAATTCTAGAACTGTTACATATCCTTACAGTAACAGCGTTACAGGACAATGTGACCTTCATATTCCGTTCTTGGAACACGTGTGACATTCTAGTGACATAACAGTTCTATCACTCTGTTCTATATTAGTTACATCACAGAATTCTAGAACTGTTACATATCCTTACAGTAACAGCGTTACAGAACAATATGAACTTCATGTTCCGTTCTTGGAACACCTGTGACATTCTAGTGACATACAGTTCTATCACTCTTTTCTATATTAGTTACATAACAGAATTCCGGAACTTTTACGTATCCTTACAGTAAGAGCGTTACAGAACAATGTGACCTTTATGTTCCGTTCTTGGAACACGTGTGACATTCTAGTGACATAACAGTTCCATCACTCTTTTCTATATGAGTTACATCACAGAATTCTAGAACTGTTACATATCCTTACAGCAACAGCGTTACAGAACAATGTGACCTTCATGTTCCGTTCTTGGAACACCTGTGACATTCTAGTGACATAACAGTTCTATCACTCTGTTCTATATTAGTCACATAACAGAATTCCAGAACTATTACGTATCCTTAAAGTAACAGCGTTACAGAACAATGTGTCCTTTATGTTCTGTAATGGTTATGGCACACGATTGTAACAATGTTATGTATAAATGTTCCCTTTTTGTTATGTAACATTCACAGAACGTGTCCGCTAGGTTCGTTTAATATAGGAAATAGCGGCATAATTTACATAAATGCAAAAAAAATTGCATGGATGTTCGGGACTTATAAAAAATAATGCAAAAATAAATAACGAATACACTAATTAATGAAAAAAAATTGTCGAAAATATAAATGACCAAATTATAAAATTACCAAAATTTCAAATAAGGACAAGATTTTTAATTGACATAAAATAAAATCCGGGATTAAAAAATATCCCAAACTAAAATTGACCGACTTCGAGACCAAATTATAAAATTGATGCATACATTATTTTTCACCAAATATTGCATACCAAAGTTTAATTTTATATTTTTTTTTGTTCAAAACAACTGGTATTAAATAAATATCTACAATTAAGCAGGACCCTTATCCGTGGTCGAAACCTTTGCCAATTCAATTTTTTATAAAAAGCACGTTTTGTAATTACATATATAACTATTCATAAGACCCGAAAGCTAATATGAAAATCCTTCTGAAAAATCTATATGTATATTCCACCCCCATCCGACTCTCCAACGTTTGCTGTAGAAGCTGTTTTCGCTTCCGGGTTCCACTTGACGGGTGAAATTCATCCGTTGGCCGATAGGCGGCGCTACGATCGTCCTGTTCCACAAAAGCATTGAGTCATACAAGAAAATTTTAAAAATAAGAATATTCCCGATTAGTTTAGTTCACGAAATTAATATTGATCATTCTTTGATGTGTAATTGATACTTAAAAAATGTTAAATTCATTAAATCCTAAAAAAAATTATTAAAAAAATGTGCTAAAAGTGCTATATATTGCTGTTTTCTATATAATAATCTATGTCTTACAATCCAAGTGTTATATATCACTTTTAGCACATTTTTGTTAAATAATTTTTTCAAGACCTTAATAAATTTTTAAAATTAATAATTATTATTATATAATTATTAAATACTTAATTATTATATAATAATAATTAGTATAATTATTATATATTAATAAAATTTTCAAATATCAATTACACATCACAGGATGATCATTATTAATTTCGTGAACTGAACCAATCGCGAATATTCTTAATTAAAATTAATTATTAATTTCTCTATATAACTCAATGCTTTTGTGGAACAGGACGATCGTTGCGCCACGTATCGGCCCATGGATGAATTTCACCCGTCAAGTGGAACTCGTAAGCGACAAAGACTTATCTTAGTAGTAGGAGAGGGGTGGTATATTCCAAACACAATGATTCTGGCGTCACGCGTTTAAAACGGATTTTGTACGAATTCTAGAGAAATATTACAAATCTTATCCCTGAGAGGACAAAAAACGCCGTGAAGATTTCCTGAAACTTGCAATGTAATGTTGGGAATATTGCACTGAGAGGTTAGGGCTAGGTTCGCGGTTAACCAAGAAAATTTCCGCTTGTTAGGGAATATTGCACGGCAAGTCTCAGGACAGTTCGGAACATTTATTTGACTTAATTGAATGGGCAGTAGTATTCTAGGGCATCTACGGCTGCGATTTAAAAAAAAAAAATAATTTTCTTTTGTTTTGAGTTTGTTTTATAAATATGGCAAATAATCATGATACGTGTGTCTGGTGGTATACTAGGAGTGCCAAAAAACTACTGCGCACCCGTGGGTGGCATAGAACACAACTGCGCATCGAATTAAGTTAAATAAATCTTCCAAACTGTCCTTAAACTTGACGTGCAATATTCCCTGAAAAGAGGATATTTTCTTGGTTGACCGAAATTTACCCTAACCTTTCAACTTTCAATGAAATATTGCCAACCTTACATTGCAAGTTTCAGGAAATCTTGACGGAGTTTTTTGTGCCACCTAAGATGTTACAGAACATTACATAATTTCAGATACTATTAAATAATGTTACATAATGTGAAAAATCTTACTCAATGATAGAAAATATACGTAAAGTTACATACTGTTACATTATGTACGAAGTCTCATCAGGGGCGGATCCAGGTAGGGGTTTCGGGGGGGATGCCATCAGAGAGCTGGTTGGGAACATCGCTAAAAAAGGTCGTCAACAAAATTTTCTAATGTGAGTCTGGGTTTTCGGGGGGGGGGGGGGGGGTGGCTCCGTGGCACCCCCCTGGATCCGCGCTTGAGTCTCATTTTCTAATATAGTAATGAAAAAATGTTTCAATTTAAATTTTAGTTACAATTTTAACGTGTATTAATTTTTTTTTTTCCTTTGACATTCGTTATTTTTTAAGATTATTATCTTTTATTGTAAAAAAGATAACATTTTATTATTTTCATCGGTCTTCTAGCAAAACAACATCTTTTATACTGTGCGAACTTTATTATAATAATTCTCCGTTTACCCGCATTCAGTAACTCAATATTTCGGGTGCAAGGTTTTTATTTTTTATTTGAACTGAAGGTTCATTTACACCACTGTCGGAAAAACTAGCTTTCTCTCACTCTAACGTCCAAAAATACCATAAATCTATCTCATTCAGGAATGCTGCAGATATTTTCCTCGGAAAGTTTCTAGAATGAGATAACCCAGCAAAAAAGAAAGTATTGATACGAATTGAATTGAAAAGACTAAGACACCCTGCAAATCCCGCTTTACGACAATGACGCATTGGACCGACGTGTCAATGCGTGTAAATTCGTGAAGATGGTATTTCAATTATGAATCTTTCTATACGTACAAATATGGTGCGAAAGACTAAAGTCAGCGAATACACTTCAATGCATCAGCACGCAAACGCCTTAACATTGATCAATGCGTCTGAATTCGCGAGAGTGCGGGACATATAGAATTTATTGTAAATGTTTAGTAAATTATCTCGTAGCTCAGTGGCGGGTACTCCGGACTGATACACGGGGGATCGCTGTTTCGAGTCTCGACGCATGCACTTTTTATTAATTTTTTTCTAGTTGAACTTGACCACGCATTCAATTCGCACTGCCTCAATTCATCTGAATGCGTCTCAATGCGTTTAAACGAATCAGAAAACGGGATTCACGCGCATTACAAAAATGTCAATTCGCCCCAATACGTATATCAATCATTTTTCTTTTGCTCGGAAGATTCTGCTATTATCACGTGTTAGAGTGAGAGGAAGAGAGTTTTTCCAACAGAGGTGTAAATGAGCCATGAAAATTACATTTTTTATCGGAATCATTTTCCAAATCAATTTCCGCGAAATTGGATAACTTTTTCCGATCAACCTTCTTCTCCCACAATTCAGTAAAACTTAAGCTCAGGACTAGATATTTATTTTATCTCTAAATTTTCATTTCGATTTATACAATATTTGCATGCCGCATTAAAAAAATTACTTATGGGTGATTGCCAAAATCTTTAGCCTTTTATATAACGACATTTTCGAAAGAAAAAAATTTCGAACCGGGCCAAATGCTCCATATATTTTGCAACGTTTTTTCAGCCATTTTATTATTTTAACATTTCCTGATATAATTTCTTCAATCTCTTTTCAAATACATATTCTTTACAAAATTTGTTCCATCCATATATTTTAAGTGAATCTTTGTTATAAATCTAGGACTTACAATATTATATAAGTTTTTTATAAATTTTTTACTAAATTTGTTCATTGTTATATTGTTTAACGTATATTTTTACACTCATAAAATATATTTTTGAGCGTAAAGCCCATATAAACCAGTTCAGCGACTGTTGTTAATTCAATATAGATCCATATAGACCCGGAGGCCTATGAGGCATTCCCCCAAACGATATGAGAAGGCCACCATAAACCCACTGGAACTAGCTCAGCGACTGTTGGTAATTCCATATAGATCCATATAGAAACTTGGGACTATGAGCGCCACTGAGGCATTCCCAAAAACTAAGTGAAAATACCACCGAAAACCCGTAGAAACGAGCTCAGCGAGTGTAGTAATACCATATAGATCCATAAAGACCAAGGGGTCTATAAGTGCCAATGAGGCACTTCCAAAAAATAACTTAGAATACCACCAGAAACCCATAGAAACGAGCTCAGCTACCTATAGTATATTTCCCGTATAGATCCATATAGACCCTAGGGTCTATGAGAACCAATAAGGCATTCCCTCAAATCAAGTGAAAATACCACCAGAAACCCATAGAAATCATCTCAGCGGCGATTGGGCCTATAAGGGTCGATTAGGCACTCCCCAAAACTAAGTGAAAAGACCACCAGAAACCCACTGAAACTAGCTCAGCGACTGTTGGTCATTCCATATAGATCCATATAAACGCTTGGGTCTATGAGGGCCACTGAGGCATTCCCCAAAACTAAGTGAAAATACCAAGCTTTATTTTCTACAAAAAAGTGAATGAAAAAAAAATCAAGAAAAGTTATATTATCACGTTGCTGCCACCGAACATATCCTATAGGACCCTACTGATTTCTGTGTTAGATACATTAAATAGTTCCGAGCCTTTCCAAATTGTATGTGAAATTTGCTTCCAATTTGTATCCGAACGTCTCTCTTTCCGAAGGTCTCTTTTCGAAGCATTCCGACGTCTTTCTGAATGTCACGAATAGCTCATCCTACTGACAATCTGCGGCAGTAGTAAGGCACCACTATGGGCCGACTACCCCCACCCTACCCTACATCCCGTTATCAGCTAGACCGAATTTGTATCGGTAAGATGAGTCCCTAGCTTATCTCTACTAGACCAAATATAACTCAAGAGTGAAGCTCGAAATTAATTTTTTCTCAGGTTATTGTGTACTTTGTTATACTTTTAAAAATATTTTACAAAAATTCATTATATTTTTCAATTTATTAACTGAATAATATTTTTTATTTTTCCATAAGTTTCACTTACAGTCTAACGCTGGAAAAGGTATTTGAATGAAAACACTGCATTATACATTTTAAAGTTGATTTCATTTATTGATTATTATCGTTGTCAAGGTACATATATATATATATATATATATATATATATATATATATATATATATACATCAAGAATATGAATACCACTTCCAGTAAATAATGTGTTATACGCCTCAACATATAATTTTTTAGTGTTGAAGGATGGCTGTAGAGGTTTCGAGAGTATTTGAGTACCATCAACATAAAGTGATAGATGATTGATTTTATAATTTTGAAAATTAAAGGGTTTTTTGTTTCCACTGCCATTATATGCAGTATTGTCCACAAATCCGATTATTATTCTTTCTGGTAATCGACCAAGGATAACCTTGTCAAAAGTTTCAGCGTGAACGCCAGAGTGTATCGTCATAGCTTTCACTTCGACACATGTAATAGGGTATTTTGCAGTGCCTTGAGATAGAGCTTTAGCATGTGCAAGAAGAATGCCAGGATTGATTTTTGCGCTGCGATCAAGTAGTGAATCCTCCTCAATGTGTACATGACAGTTACTTGTACTGTCCATAAGACAGAAAGTATCTTTTGAACGAACGAGCCGAACCCGTAACTCTACACCATTGATGAGAAATTTATCTTCATTGAAAACATCACAGTCTAGATGACCAATAAGATCAATAGATTTATCAGCACTGAAATATTTCTGTCCAGCCCTCATTAGCATCAAAATCATCCATCTTTCCAGCAGTATCATTATACCACAGAGAAGATGTAAGATGGCTGTTTTTGGCAGCTGGGCCATAGTTGAGTAAAGTCTCAATGTATGCTCGATATCTGTAAGAATTACTAGGAGGTGATACTACTCTTTGATTAAAATATACATGCACCTGATTGAACAGTGAATGCAACAGATTATTTACAGGACCTACTTTGTCCAATGCTGCGGTATTTGCGGCTACTCTGATAGGAGTCACAAGTTTTACTCGAAAACTGAGCATAGTGTGTGCTAGATCGATATATTCATCACCATGGCCAGGAACAACAAACTCTATGGGCGCATCATCAGTGAGAGAAGAAACGGGTTTATAATGAACCCATTGAGAACTTTCGATGGATGTTTGCGTTAGAGGTAATGAAAAGAGATCTAACTCTGATTTCAAACACTCAAAGGAATGAGAGTGTAAAAACGACATTTTTACGTTTCTTTAATTCCGAAAATATCGTTAATTGTGCGATTCCTTGATTTTGTGCGTTTATTTGTAGACTTTGTTGTTTTTATTTTATTTTTTGTAGACTTTTTCCTTTTCACCGAAGCTCTTATTTTACTTGAACTTTTTGTTTTGACTTTTTCAACGTATTTCGACCTACGACGTGAAGTATACCACGATTAGAAATGGATTGAACTATTTGTTTCTTCCTACTATGTTTATAGCCCGAGCCTTTCATGATATTCTCCATTTTATTCATAGCACGACGTTTCAAATTGAGGCCTGATTCTTGAAAACGATTTTTGACAGAATTTTTAAGAGGTATCTTATTATCCAAATCATTTATAACATGCATTCCGGCTCTAAGAGCTTCTTTTCCTATTACGCGGGCCCCACTAGTCAAGAAAGGGAGAACACGACAAAATAATCCCCCGAGGAAGCTACCGATACCATGCCCCTTTTGATAAGGAGCTCCAACGTATATTTGTGGAATTCGCTTTCCCCCCACTTGTGAAGAGTAATAATCTAGGTAATGACTCATTGTTTTTCTGCTATCTAGTCAATACGCTTAAAGTGAAGTGTAGCCGTCAGCGTACCAAACTCAAATGATATTGGAAAACCAAGATGGTCTCTTATATCAATTTCAATTGTAGAAAATACCGCATTAAGAACTGGTATGTAGTCGGGTGATGAAAAATTGCTGACTTGTGTTGTACCAAAACTGTAATCCCTTGCCTCTACGGGAACTGTGCGTAAAAGTGATGCTTTGACATCGCCTATAACGCGTGGTTCACAAATATTACAGTAAACAAAAACTTATCTGGAAAAGCACATGCGAGACTAGGCGGATGTCTAGCAGTATACTCATTATTTTAAATTGGAAGTAAATCATCTGGTGCAAAACCAAGAATACGTGATAATTTATCACTAAGTACCAAAAAATGTTGATCAGACGTCCAAAATAATTTTTCACACTGTTTTTGTATGCGTACGTAGCTGCTTTTGAATTTGTCATATTTAAATTTATTGTATTGGCCTAATTCTGGAAGACTGTTTAGATTTTTTATAAGAGCCTCAATATCGGCATAAAGACCCGGTTCAAAGAAATTTACAAGGGGCTTTTTCCATCCAAGATAACGACTTTTTACATTTTTCACAACTTTTCCAGGTCAGTGTGATCTACTATGTTTTTTATACTATACGTTGTATCTTTATCATTCACCTCATCTCCTCTAACACTAATAGGTACATTATATTTGTGAAGAAGGTCTATACCTTTCTCAATAGATTTTCTATTCTTACGATCACCATCATATATTGAGTATTCAAGACCTACAGTTCCAGTGTTCATTAGGACGATACGATTTTCAAATGAATCATCGTGTCTCACATGAAGAAATGTACGAGGAAATTGCATTTCTGTGAGTGCTACTACCCACTGTCCTTGTAAGCGGATTTCATTTGGCAATTGTGTTATAAAATCAGAAGTGGTATTCTCGGGAAAATATTTCATACTACTATTGCTTGGTAAAATAACGTAAAATTGATCGACATTCATTTTCACAAGTTGTTTATATTTGAGGCTGCAATCCACGAATTAAATTTATCAGGATAGCCTATCCACTTGACAAGAAATTGTTTTTTGTTTTCCTTTCCTTTAGTCTGTAATATTTCTTCAATTTAAAATTCTTCCTGCTCAATATTTTTATTTTTTACACCAGTCAATTCTTGTTCATAAAAAATGCCTTCAATTTCTTCTCCTGCTAAATCTTTCAACTCATACATGTAGGGTGCTTGATTTTTTCTTGTAATAGTTCGTCTTATAATAAATAATTCCTTACTCCAGCCAGACTCATAACCTTTCGCAAAGACGCCCTTCTCACGACTGATTCTGACGAGATCGTCAACACTGTATTTAGGCTTCCTTTTGTCTCTTTTTCTTTCTTTGCAGAAGCGACGTTGAATATTTGCTCTAGTTTCTGCTGCATTTGATAAATTAACTTCAGACGATGTCATTCTAATACTGGAATGACGAGCATTATTGTATGCATTCACAAGTTGTTGTAAAGCATCAATATAGCGTCGCGTGTTTTTATGCGTAAAATACCTCCACATACGCTCCTTGAGTGTTCGATTGAAACGCTCTACTACGGCTGCTTTAACATTGGGATCCCGTGTTACACGATATTTTATGCCATTATCCGCCAAATATTTTTGGAAAGGAACTCCTGAGAATTCCGTTCCTTTGTCTGATTGTAAACAGAAGGGTACTGGATGATTACTTCTTTCCAAAGTACGCTCAAAAGCATTCTTTACCTCCAGTGCAGTTTTATTTTGAAGAGGTTCAACCCAGATAAATTCACTCCAAACATCAATCACTACTAAAATATAGCGGTGATTATCATTATAAGTGGACAGACTTTGCATGTCGATTAAATCACACTCCCAAACTTCATCAATATTGGAAACCGTATAATGAGCTCTCTGAAATTTTCGTCGAATAGGACGGTGTAAAGTGAATGCATCCTGAGATTTTAACCAATTAAGCACTTGTGTGCGTGATACGCTTCCACGTGCAGCATGAGTTATTTTTTCGGCACCACTGTATGAAGCAGGATGACTTGGATTGTAGTAAATTTCCTCAAGCAGCTTCATTTTAGAATAAAAGACTGCCACATTTTCAGCATTCCTGAGCCAGATTGTCTCTTCTCTTGACTGATGTTCCTTCTAATTCTACTGCGACTCCTTTCACGGATTGATTTATTAGAATTCTCTAGGATTCTATTAGACCTTACTTCATCTTTAGTAGTTTCATCGTCTGTTCTAAGAGATTCTTGATTCAAGAGTGATCGGTTATTGATATCTCGTTGCATTTGCTTAGTAGGCCTCCAATATTATTGATTTTTCACAAGTTCTCGCGGGGTACCGATCTCTTGAAGGATACGGGCAAAGTGACTTCTACCAGGAGGGTTGACACTTTTTCTAAACCTTAATGCATCATTAACGAGATCTGTAATATTTGAATTTTTAATACATCTCCCATAAATAATCACTGAACCATACTTATCCCATTTAATTTTGTTGGTAAAGTCAGGCTTTGTTAGATGATTGAGTAATAAGGTACTTTTGGAACAAAAAGATTTAGGTACTATACCATTAAGCCATTTCCCTTTCGACGAGCCTCTAGGGGTAGGCGTAACACTACCCGATTCGGGTAGTGTTTCTAGGTGGATAGTTTCTTGTAGTAAATAACTACAAGTGTGGGCTCACCACACCCACGACGCCAACAGCAACGCAGTAGTATTCTCGAATGGTCACCCATCCAAGTACTAACCGCGCCCAACACTGCTTAACTTCAGTGATCTAACGGGAACTGGTGTTTCCAGCGTGGTATGGCCGTTGTATGGTACGTTAGCTATAATAGCTTTTAACGACAAGAATTCATGTGAATCATTATCTGTATTTTGTTTATGATCCAAATCCTCAGTAGGAAGTTTTCTATTTTCATCAATAAAGATGAGAAATTTTTTCAACAACTGACTGTAATCTCTCCATTTTTCACGTTCATCGTGTGGAGAAGGCGAGAATAAGATTCGACTCATTTCAGAATCAAATCTGCCAAGATTATTTCCAGGTGTTTGTGTAGTTGCACCAGGTATCGATGGTATAATTAGTGAATTATTATCGCTATGTGAAGATGCATGATTTACCGTTTGCATTTGTTGATTGATTTTGTCCACCTGTTCACTAGGAATAAGTACCATTTTCCTTGCATGCTCCACATTATTAAACGTTCTGCGATGAGAAATTGAACAAATTGGAAAGCAAGCCGCCAATGATGGGGCCAAGTAAGAGAGACAAAAATCCACCTTTTTGAACGATAAATTTTTTCTTGCTTTTCCAAGAGCCACGAGATTTGACTAGCTTGCGTAATGTCTTTCTATGTTTTTTCAACTTTTTTTTTGATGATATTTAAGAGGAACATTTCCCAAAGAGTATTTAAGGCACACTCGCAAATACATTTTGTGAGTTTTACATCAGATGTTTTTAGTATTGCTTGTCGTTGATCTGGACTTAAATGGCACATGGCATACAAAGTTATGGCGTTTTTCTTACCAAATGCCTTGCAACCTTTTGGCATCATTACAAGTGAGTAACTGGTACTTGGCAAGTATTGTGTGCGCCCTTTATACGCTTTACGGGTATGTAAACATGTTGATGAGGGTCATCGGGAAATATACTTGTGCGATATCGACAATTGTCTGGAGTTCATTGTTTCAAGTCCAGAAAGAAATAACCATGTGGTTGAGATGTGGCATCGTGATAGGCTTCCTGTATGAAGCGTGGGTCTTCAGGACAAATCTGACACGCAAGATGCTGAATTTCAGCCCTATCTCGAGGATTTTTAAAAGCGACTATATAGTTTGCATTTAGAGAAATCTCTCTTAGACTATGTCCCTGGTGGAAAAGATTTTGAGATATTAAAATTACACTGAGGTTTTTATGATGGCTTCTTTTACTAAAAAGATCTTCAATTGTGTTATTATAAGACTCTCTCATTAAATCGTCGAGAATGATGAGTTTAGGCCTCGGATCAGTAGAATAATCAGAAGACTGTGGTAATCCCTCGCGAAATTCTATCTCTTTTCAATGTTCCTTATAGGCCGTCTGCCACTCTGAATAATAGAAAATTATACGATCGATTTCTGTATCGCACATCCCATTAAGAATTCGAAGAAACTTTTTTACGAAAAAAGTTTTACCACAACCTGTTGGACCACATATTAGTGACGTGAACGGATGCTTCCAGCGCGTGTCCATATTGAAAAATGATGCATCATTGGTAAGACCTTGTAATTTATACATAATAATAATTATTTACTAGATTAGAAAATATCTTAGTTGGAGTAGGAACCTATCATTTTAAATTTGAATGAAAAATTTTTTAGATTTATATAGATCTATTCGAAAAAACTTATTATTCTCATCTTGATTAGCTAATTTGTCCCGATGTCAGGGCTTCGAGCTGATACCCCTGACCCAACACTTCGACTATGAGCTTATCTTTCGACGTCCCGCGCCTCTGCCACACACCTAGAAAAAAACTTAAAAAGGCGTGCTCCTTCCGCCCCGCCGCGCCGCCGTCGTTGTCGCCCTACCCCACCGCAAAAAGTTAATTTTCAGCTATATTAGGGTTGTTTGAAATAAGTAGAGACCGGCAAATGAAATTACACTATTCACAATGTAATTTTTTTATTTTTCAGCAATTTTATATGAATAATCATGGTTTTAATAATAATTGAAAAAAATGTATTTTTTAAGATAATGATCATAGACACACTCATGTTTTATGTTATATTCAAAGAAAAATTATAAATGTGTGAAAGGTTAAAATAATAATTCCTTTTTAAAAACAAATTATGGAATCGAAGTAAAATCCGGAAATGTGTATGGTTGGGCCCCGATATTTAGGTAATCCATATATTCTCCATCATCCACGATTTTTTCAGGCGAGAAACCAAAGTCCACTGGATACACAGTTTCATCTAATACTCGACCACTACAGCAGAAGCTTGTATTGCCGGACGATTCAATGAGCCATTCTGAAATCATAAAAATAAATGTTTTAATTACTTGTGCACAAAAATTCCCTATAAAATGAAACCAGAAAGAAAAAGCGTACCTACGCATTTATTTATTCAGTACCAAGATGCTTCCTTACATAGGTGTGTAGGAATGAGAGATTACATTTTTTTATAATTACAAAATATACAATTCAGGGGACTATTTATTTAATGAGTTTCTACATAACCAAATGGGAGAGAATTATGATTATCAATTAACCTCCTTTTTGTGTAAACTGGTCGGCAGATTTTATGCTCATTTTTTGTAACTACATCGTGATGCGGTTCTGCGAATTACTCTATAGCTTAATTTAATCGGGGCAGACTTATTAACGACGAGATCACAGATAGATTCAAAGTTTATGAGCTGGGAATTTTTGTAGTTCAGGGTAATACCTTTCACTTTACAGACATAGTTCTCCGGACCATATAGGGAGCGTACTTTGAATGCGTAAAATTTAGGACCACCTGAGACGAAGGTTTCAATAAAACTCCCAGGACCATAAACTTCAAGCTCATCTGTCAATTCGCCTAATAAACAACCTGTATCTGGGTAGTACTCGTTAGGCTCATTATGACTGGCAAAAATTATGGAATCGGTATCAAAGTAGAGTACACGGCGATCTAATTTTTTCAGATAACCATGCAATTTTAAGCGTGCTTGCGCGGTCGTGTATGCGGCTATTACTACATTTGTAATATGGGAAAAGGGCTACGGCTTCATCCTTATAATCCCATGAAGCATAAATATTCTCATGGTCTACAGGCAAGATATTATTCAGAATTTTATTTGGACTCTGAATAATTTCTAGCAATTCTTTTTGAGTATTGAGGATTTCAGTCGTCGGCATATTTTCACGCTGTCCAAATTTACCCCAGAAAGAATTCAAGCATAACTTAGCCAAAAAACGGAGACCAGGATTTTTTACAATATTTTCGGGATCGAGCTGAATACCTTCAAAATCAAAAGTTTTTTGCATATACGCCTTTTTCTGCTCATCAGTAGTGCATTCAGAAGGATATCCACTGGCCTCATGCTTAAGCTTGAAAAATCTGTTCATGTACTCTACAAATAGACCACCTGTCTTTCAAGTATCTGTCTTTCAAGTATCTTATAGCCATCTTCGACCGCCGCTTGGAGTTCGTCGGAAAACCATGACCCTTCTATTTCCCGCTCACTTGTTTTATTTATATGTGGACAGTCTTGTTGTAATTGTAACTTACAGCAAGTATAACACAAGGGAAACATGAGTTTTCCATGCATACGAACAGGAAGGACAGGTAAATACTTATCCGTAGGCGGCAGTACTCGACATTTAACTGAACCCTCGACATTACTTAAATTATTATCAAAACCATTTAATGTCTTACAGTCATCACCAATATACTTTTTTGGGATGACCAATAGGAAATTTACCGTATTTTGATATATATGGGTATAGGGAGCAAACGTCCAGATAAGAAATTTTTGTTTTGTCTTTCACCCGATAATACGAAAATGTATTACCCGTTCGTCCTACATAAAAAGCATCTCGAGGGTTTGAAGCACCGTGCTTTAAAAGAGGATTGTCTTTTAAAAATTCTTTTAATTTAAGGTCTTGAGCTTTTACCCTATCAAAATCGCACTCCCACATCTCAATAACTTCGTATCCGATTCCGCGAAGTCGTTGAGTTTGTCCACGTGTTCGTACGAAGCGGTCATTCATACTTTCTGAATTTTTCCTTACACCTAGTTTTTTATCTCGATTCGAGTTATTACAACGAGGACAACTATGCCAATAACAGCTATGAAACTGATAAACAGTTCTATTGCCAAGGCCATCCTCATGATAACCATCAACTAATACCCCTTCAGGTAATCGAAATTCTAGAGCTCGACCTGCATGTATGATTTATTGTTCAAGCTCACGTTCTACAGATAAAAGCCATTCGACAGCTTTTTTTGACTGCTTATTTGCTAGTCTATAACCCCCATTCGGTAGAACGCTTATTAAATCAGCTTTCAAATCATTTTTCCGAAATACAACGGAGCAGGCTGAAGCTATAGTGCAACTTTCAACGAAGGGATCGACATCTGCTACTTCAATAAATAGCGATCGAAAAGCTAGACAGGCCTTACGCAGAATATCAACTTCCTTAATGCAATAACTTCTAATTTCATTTTTTAAATTAAAAATTTAATTTGATTTAGTGCATTCTTCGTACCACTTTAGAAAACTTTTACGACTGTCTGAAGACATTGTGTCAGGAGAGTAATACTCTACATCGGGTAATTTACCTATATAAAAGACTGATTTTGTGGCGTATTGAATAGGTGAGGGAAAGTACCTTTCTTTGCTTCGTCTAAACCAATGGCAGCCGGCATAGCATTTAAGGGCATATGTAGATAGTTTAGACTGTCGACAAGTCGCGTTTTATTTACAGTAATTAATATTACACTGGTACCATTCAAAATAATGTTCGGAGGCTCATTAGTTCCTTGCTTTTTAATCAAATAACTAAGGATAAATTGAGCATCGAAACCCTTTGAATTGTGTGCAATACATACAGTGTCGTCAAAATGTTTTAAATCGCGAATAGCAAACTTGGTAAACTGAGCTACAGGGTCTATATCAATGATGTACTGGCGCACACCACACCATTTGCACCTTACATCTGGATCCGAATCATTCATACATTCATAACATATTTGTTGTGCAACACACAGATTAGGTTTGTGAATATTTGTTGATTCGTCTCCTACGACTTCTTCACACTGTTGTGTTTCGAAATCGTAAAAGATATAAGCTACTTTTTTCTTTTTGAACACATTGTCTTTATTTTTTTTAGTTCAAGAGGTCTCATGAAGCAAAAGTGATTACTGGGGCAGAGTTTCTTACATGTACTACAATCTGAAAAACCACATATATGCGTAGCCCCTTTTTTGGCTTTTTCAGAATTGAGTAGTTGAGAGCACCCGTCACAAATTTTTAAGACTGAACAGATACTTTTTTCGGTACAAAATGAATAAGGAAGTGTGTGCTTTCTGAAACATTATTGTCCATAAAAGTATCTGAGACAGTCTCCACATTTAATATTATTATTTATATTATCAGCCTTGCAGGATGTTGAGCTATAACAAGCGTCACATCGCATAGAACACCTGTGATCGGTTTTTCGATAGTATGCCTTGTTACAGGGTATGCAAAATTTGTGTGCTGCCCCGGCAGCAATTAAATTTAAAATTGCACTACAGTGTTTTTCAGGGTGCCCTCCATATAATAAATAAATGCTTTGTTTAACTACATCCCCTGTGCTTGTGATTACAGAGGTACCGTCGTAAAAAATTTTTTCTTTTCCCTTCCCAAAATCTTTAAAATTGTACACTACCATTGCTATTTGTCGCCTTGCTAAGTAATTTTGATAGGCGATCAGCTGGGGTAAACCACATCCACTCTCTGGTATTATTACCCCAGCGTTTCGCGTGAGCTCTTCGGCTGCTTTAATTTAAACTCTACCCGACCTTTTGCGCATGCTTTCCCACACTTTATTAAAATTTGCGTTAGTTCTATCTGACTGAAGGTCAGCATTCGCGATGGCTACAACTATAGCTTGTGGTAGACATGTGTTCGATGAATTTTGAATTTCATAGACCGATCGTTTTTTAAATCCTTTTGTTAATTTTTTTTCTACCCTTACCGGCTGGTACACGTATCCGGGTAATTTCTACGACAAAAGTATCATCTACGTTGAAACTTATGGCACTTTGTACAACGGACTCCACAAGTTTCCGTAAGTCTTCAAAATAAAGATCCCATCTGACCAAAATACTAATCCCACAAGGTCACTCTCTTCACACCAAGAAGTGATCTACTCAAAAATGTCCAACAAAGCTGCTTCTAACCAAGTAACAGGATTATTTTCACCAGGAGGTGTAATTTTAAAAGTTAATTTCCTCCAAGTTGTACCGAATTTTTTAATGAATTGGTCACTTTCATTAATTTTAATAATAAAGGGGGACTTATTATTAATTCTCTCATTCCTACCTATTGGCTGTGCATCCTGCATATCCGGTGTAGAAGGTCTGACAGCCTCCGTAGCCCAGGATGGACCAGCAACTGCTTCAGCTACGGTGGCAGGTTGAACTCTCCTTGATTCATCGTTAATTATGTCCTGTTGCGGCGTATCAACAGCCCTCGATGGACCTACGATGATGTTTTCACCCTGTCTTATACTGGGCGTTGAACCGCCATCTCGTTGGATAAACAAGAAACAAAAAGTTTTTGTGCCTGCAGTTGCTATGAAAAAAGCTAGTTTCATTGGTTTGAAAAATATTTTGTTGTGTGCGAATGAGTATTTTGGAATGCTTAAAAATTTGTGTGGTTTAGTAGAAGATTGCGTGTCTCGTATTGCAAAATTATTAACTGAGCATTGCATTTCTATGAAAATAGCCGAACCATCCGAGAGTTATATTTTTGAGCTAATGAACCATGAAAAGTGTGACGAGTTCAAAAATGTAATCTACAAATATTTATCGTCGAAATTCAACGATTATTACATTGATATTATATATTACGAGATCGGTGGGCTATTGTTGACCCATGTCACACCTACTGTAAAAAATAATATTTCAAAAAGAATTACATTCAACTAAACAGGTTAAGTCATCCTGAAAAAAGTTGAGAAGAATATGTGTATATAAATTGACATTTTCTTATACAATAAATACCATTAAGCTTATATCAGTATGTTTTCTAAGAATCCTTTCCTCTTATTAGCTAGTATACTCAGTTTTCAGATGGATGGTTTCAGGGTTATCTTTATATCTGCAGATTTTAGTATCTTCCGATGACAGATGCTTCGAGGTTCACTCTTCTGTGAAATCAGCTCTAACCATGACCAGAGAGTATAATCTCGGGAAAAAGATTTGAACAGTCTGGTTGACTAGTATTAAGACGCATGATATATAGTTTTCACTGAAACACCTTCTCCAGCGTTAGAAAAGAAGTAACATTTAGGGATAATTAAAAATTATTCAAATAATAAATTTAAAAATATAGTTAAACTGAAAAATATCTAAATTCTATAAAAACTTTTATTTTTAAAAAAATGCAGACCTTTTTCTAGCCACTATTTGATATAGTTCATCAATTTTTGTAAAATGGTTTGTAAGTATAACAAAGTACATAACCTTCTGATGAAAATTAATTTACAGTTAATGAAAAAATTATTCAAATAGTAATTGAAAAATATATAGACTGTGTAAAAATTTGTATATGAAAAAATGCATACTGTAGTCTAAATAATAGCTTCCGTTTCCGGCATGAAAGTGTAAGGTAGCGGTAATTGAGTGGTGCTAATTGTAGTGAGTTTGCAGTGGAATTGGAGGTGAGTTGATGGGACGAGTGTGTTGGAGGGTTTTGTGAGTGAGGGTTTGTATGTTTAAAATAATTAAAGTGAAGATTTGTATGATATTTCGAGAGATTGAGACTATTTTGGGTAGGCTGAGAGGTTTA
>CAKNYM010040268.1:12123-34442 GCA_932195095.1 Andricus curvator
AGAGAGAGAGTAAAATAGTGGAATAAATTATGCGTTATTGAGTGGCCAGTTGTGGAAATAGTTATCTGACGCTATCTGGACGTTGTGGTAAAGGGCTATCTAACGCTCACTTTTTTGGGGGCGTTATAGGCTCATAACATGGTAGTTTCGAGTAAATATATTATAGGATTACACATGAAGGTTTCAGTTTTTTCCCTATTGGGGGTATTTTGGGGCTCTGTAAAATGTTCCTCATTTCAGATTAATAAAATCAAAGAGTCTCGTCGTCCCGAAATTCGAGATGGATAGTCAGATATTTTTCAGAAGCTTGGCTAGGCGTGCTGAATTTTCAGGATGGCTAGTCCATCCACTTTTCCAGCTCCCAGAATTTTTCGGGATGACTAGACGCAGCCAAATTAAATATAAAATTTCCCGCACTTAAAGCGTACTGGCTGATCTTACGGAATTTTCGGCACACCTAACCCCAATCTCGTTCAAAATACAGTAGTTTCCGTGATACTACCCCCGGCACTATACTTGACGGGATAATCTTACGGAAAATTATTTTTTTTAATTATTAATGTAATCTTTTTTTTTCTTACAGAATCAAGTAAACAACGGGAGGCAAGAAGAATAACTAAAAAACTGGTGGTTTCCCCTTGCCATCAGATCTAAATAATAATAATAAATCAAATAATGAACTGAGAAACAATTTTATATTAATATAATAAATAAAATGTACTCAGTGTGACCACGAATTTTGGACGATAGGGTAACGTACCAATTACCGAGGAGGAACTAGTTCAATTGTTTGAAACCAAAAACTGGAATATATACTTTTTAGAAAATCCCTTTTGGTAGTTAGTTCCGTTACACTATATAGAGGAAAGTTACATATATGTTCTTTCTTTCCTGATAAATATTATTTACTTCTTAAATGATTGGGAATAATTACAGTTGTTAATCTTTCAGATTTTTTTTTTAATCATTGTTTTAATTGGTAAATTATTTATATACGTACTGTGTACTAGGGTGGGCCAAAAAAACCGAATTGAAATAAGAAGATAGAAAGAAGTTGCCCTTAGGAAAGCCGAATTGAGATCCAAGAAAAATTTTGAACAATTAATATCTAAACATGATAGTAGGGGTTTTGTTACTAAAGAAATAATATTAAAAAAATGTTGTGTTGAAGTTAGAATTTTTTGAAATTGCGAAAAAAACCGTTTTTTGGATTTGGTTAATTGTAAACTGTCTTTTTAGAAAAAAATTTGATCGGCAGGCATAAAAGTACTCCAGCTTGTTAGCGTACTTACCGTGTAGGACTAATTCGGAAGGGATTTTTGCCAAATAATAACACTTGCGTTAGACAAAAGTAGTATAATTAAGAATTACGGAACACAATATTAAATAAGAGAGTATTCAATAAGAATATTCAACAAGGGAATATTCAAGAAGAAATTTGAATAAATTTATCGTATGAAAAATAGCGTGCCAACTTCCGGCCATCCCATTAGAATTCATTCTCGAGTTCCTTGACAACAAAAAATTTCCATATTTCGTAGGAGCCTGTCTGACTTGTCCCGAACGTTTTACTTCCATAATCACATTCTTCATTTTTTATCTGACAGTTTTATCTATCACGTGGATTATTTTAATATTAAATTGATTTTTTGGAGTCACCACAAAAGTATTTTCGTCTTCGAACACTTCTCCCTCGCGAACACACTCTCTATCAAGTGTGCTTTTTTTGCAACATTCGACCGAGGAAAATATTTAGATATTTTTTGCACTTTTACACCAAATTTATGATCCCGTAAAGTAGTTATCAGTCAAATTCGCGTATAGTTTTTTCAACAGAATTTTTAGGAATATTTTTTGCCGTTGTACAAAGTTACTTATTCTTAAAGTGCGCATTCGCGTATATTGCGTCAATTCGCAAAACAGATGTGTTTCGCAGTGCACATGCGCCATTATTATTCTCGTACAATCTGCTGGATTGAAGCACTTTGCATATCAATTAGAGGCATGGACATTGGACATAGTCACACACTACATAGTCCTGACTTTCTAGGTAGGTGCTGCAAAAAAGTTTTTTTTTATCCAAACGTATAACAAATTAATTATTTATGTAATTAATTATTTACCTTTTTTCATGAATTATTCATTAATTCAGGGTAAATGGACAATGAATTCAAATGAGTTTGTGAAATTCGTAAATTGAATAAAGAGAACGGGTTGTGAAATTCAAGTAAATTTAGATAAATTTAAGGGAAATTAAAGCAATTAACAATATTTAAAAATGCATTGAATTCATTAAACTCAGAACAAATTGAGAAATTTGATAAAATGCCTAAGAATTCAAGTTGAGTTTAAAATACTTCTGCATGAATAAAAAAAATTACAAAAACTACCAGTAATTGAGTAGAAATAGGTGAATTTAAAAGAATTCAATTGAATCGAAAAATATAGGGTAAATTGAAAAGAATTATCAATAATTCAAAAGATTTCAGGATAAGTTAATAGGAATCCAGGGAGAATTCGGAATGAATTTAAAAAATCCAAAATATTCGATTGATTTCAGCATAATGAAAGTAAACTCATAAGAATTCAAAGGAATTCAGAAGAACTCGATAAAATTGATAGAAACTCAAGAAGCATTCCAAATAATTCAAGTGAATGAAACAAACGTTCATTACTGAATAAGAATCTGATAGAGTCCTTAAGCACTGAAGGGGAATTTGAAAGTCTTCAGGGCGAATGGGAAAAAAAATGAAAATCAAAAAAAGATCCATGGAATTCAGTGGGTTGCAAAAGAATTGCAAATAATTCGGGGTAAATTCAAAATAATTTAAATTATTCAAAGGAATAAAAAATGAATGAAATTCAGAAATCCATAGGTTCTATGTTTTAAATTATCAAAAGAAGTGACTAAAGTGATCGTTTCATATGACAAAGCCACTGAAAAGTGATTTCAGAAAGAAAAGGAACTAAAAGTGACGTGACTGTGGCCACCCTGAACACAGCTGGAGTAAGCGTTAATTATTTTTCTTAGTATATATACTTCTAAATGACAAAAGTAACGAAGCAAGTAACGATAGTTACTTTTTTTCAAAAGTTACTGAGAAGAAGTTACATTTTGAAACGGTGTCGACAACGATAACTACTTAATTTTTCCGTGATGTAACTTAAGCGATAACTAGTTTCTTTCAAAAAGTAACTTACCTATTATTGACGTTGTACATATCTGGCAAGGCTTCTGTTACTGACACATAACGACAACAACAATAAAAACTCAAAATAGAGGAGTTAAATAGAGTTAAAAATTAAAAAGATATGAAAAGACTCTGCCTGGTTTTCTTCACTAAAGATGCTCAAAGATTGCTGATTAACATATAATCATGCCTAATTTTTTTTTTTAAGCGATGGTTAGTCAGCTGCCAAGTTTCATTGAAATCGATTGAGATTTACGCCACTAATACGGAAGAGGTCCTAAATTCATGAGTTTTCCAGATAAGGATCTTCGGTAGCATTTTTGGCACTCTGTGGCGATCTGCGACCGCGGCACTTGATTTTGAATAGATCCAAAAGTACAGAAAATTTAATTTTGAAGAAATCTCAAAAGAACTCACATAAATATAAAAGTCTGATGTTAAAAATTTAATCATTTAATATTGTTGATATGGCTGTTATTTTTAATTTTGACATATTGCACTCACTTCAGAAATAATTGTTAATTTTTCCCCCAATTTTTGGTCACCTTTTGTTCATAACTCTGAAAAATATAATTTTCAGGCACATTTTGGGGACCGCCACTTGGTCTTTTTTCGATATTTCGTATTTAAATCTAAATGAGTGAAAATTTTGGTAAATGAATTAGTAATTGAATAGTTAAAAAAATTAATAAATATTTTTTAAAAAGAGTGTTGTATTACAGTTTAGAGCAGGGACGCCGAGAAAAGGGGGCAGGTGGGGATACAAACCTGGGGCCCGGAGCCCAATAGAGAGACCACAGCCCATTAGTTAGAATTAATAAGATTTTTTCTCTTTTAGTTCTGAATTTTTTCAAGATTCGCCTAACATTTATTGCATTAATTTGATTAAGAATTTTCAGTTATTGCATCTCGCCAGAACACAAGTCACGATTTCCTTAAAAATTTTCGACGATTCCATTTCCCATGATGTACGTAAGTATCGTCTTGTAAACCGAAAATAACATACAATATTAGATATAATATTAATTTATGATCCAGCGAAAAGACCGCGAAAAGGAGAAATCAAAAAGACCATTTTTTTTAACAAGTTTTTTCCTGTTTTTTGTTCTGAAGCTTCGTCAAAGCTTTCGTTAACATCATTTTGATATAGGATCACCCGAGACTTCCGGTTCGGGTATGGAGACGAGTGGACGTGCGTGAGATCGGTGAAGCATTTTGGCAGGATAAAGACGGTAATGAGAGTAGTAGTGTAATGGTGAAGTGAAGAAAAAGGAGAGGAAGTGGTTAGAAAAAGGTGGAAGTGAATGTGTGGATGACGAATCTGTGGAGAAGGTGCAAGGAGGAAAGTAAAAATTTGCACGTGTGAGTTTGGAGGTTAGGGGTCGAACCGGAAGGACAAAGAGAAAAGGCGCTGAGAGCTTGCGTGGAGAGAGCGTCAACTGTGACGAGAAGGTAGCTTGACTACAGCGGTGTTTTCAGTGGTGGAGAAGAAGAGAAAGGGAAAGAGAAGTCACAGCGGGCAGGAAGAGTGAGAAAGTGTGTAGAGGGACAGTGTTGTTAGCAACAGCCGAACAGCGAGATGAGTGGTGACGGTGAGAAATGGAAAAAGAAGATGGAGGCTTGGTGGGAGGTTATAAAAGTGGAATGGGAGAAAGAGAGGGAACGAGTGAACCTTGAGCACAAGAGAGAAAGGGAGATGTTATTGGAGGAGATGGTGAAGATGCGTATAAGCATCCAGGAGCTCAATTTGAAAATCGAAGGCACTATGAAGGAGGCGAGCGCAGCGGAGCCTAGGAAAGAGGGAGAACAATCTACAATGGAAAGAGAGACAAAGGTGAAAGATGCGAGCTGCCAGACGGAGGAAAATGAGAGCACGTGGAAGAATCCCCCAAGGGCTTTGACAAAGGAAGAGTGGGTGGTGGAGAAGGAGGAAAGAGCGGCGAGAAGGAGAAACCTGAAGGTGCTGGGTGTCAGCGGAGACGATTGTGAGGTAGTGAGCGTAGTGGGGAGCCTAGCGGCACGCACTCAGAGGGTGGCGAGAGTTGAGCAGTCATGGAAGGTGGATGGGGGTCTGATGCTCAAACTGAAGCCGATGGAAAATAAAACGGAGCTACTGGAGGCAAGGGGTAAGCTCAAGAACTCAGGAATTTGGATTGAAGAAGATTGGACGGAGAGAGAGGAGTTGGTGGAAGATTGGCTTCGAAGAGAGAAGGAGAGGCTGGAACGGGCAGGCGCCGCGGTAAAGTTAAAATACATGAAAGCGAAAGTAGGGGAGACAATATGGAAATGGAACGAGAAGGAAGGCAGAATGGAGGTGATCCGGCTAAAGGAGAAAGAAGTGGACCATTAGGAACAGAAGAGATGGAAGAAGCAGAGAGCGGTGAAAAAGATTAAGTGTAAAGCAGAGCAAGGTGGTTGGTGGTTGTTGTGAGGGTATGTGTTGAATGGGCATGGATCGAAGTGTGGGTTAGGATGTGATGTACATCGGAGAGTGAAATGCGGTGAGGAAGAAAAATGTTATTTTTGACAGATTAGGAGGAGGGAGTTTTTGTTACTGCTAGATGAGAGGGGTAAAGAGAAGAGAGCGAAGAAAGTGAAAGGAGGTAGAGACAATAAGCTGAGTTTTGGAAAATTGTAAATGGACAATCTGACAGTTAGGGTGAAGGAAGAGTTGGTAACGATAGTAAAGGAAAGAGGGTGAAGTAGTTTAGAGGTAGGGCTTCCGTTTTCGCTTACAGAATGAGGTGTGAAGTTCTAGAGAAGTAGGTTAAGTTAGGTTAAGAAGTTTGTGAGGAGAAGTTTTGTAATGGGACCATCCCTGGACAATTGTCCGCGACTGCTTATCAATTATTGTCACCATATTCAGCAGAAACCCTTGGTACAGGTACCCTCTATCAGCAACCCGAGGACGCGTTCGGTGGCTTTGTCATAGGCCCTTCGGTTCGATTCCCAAGGAACCACAACCGAATGATAGTAATAGTGGCCATTTGTGGAACTAGTTATCTGACTGTTTTGCCGGCGTTCGGAACTAATTATCTGCCGCTAGCTGGACGTTGTGTTAAAGGACTATCTAACGCTCACATTTCTGGGAGCATTATAGCGTCTTCTTCATTTCAGGTTAATTAAATAGAAGAGTTTTTTTTCGTCCCGAAATTCGGGATGGGTAGTCAAATAATTTTTGGAAGCTTGGCTAGTTGTCCTGAATTTTCAGGATGAGTAGTCTATCCACTTTTCCAACTCCCCGAATTGTTCGGGATTACTAGACGCAGCCAAATTAAATATAAAATTTCCCGCACTTGAAGCGTATTGGCTGATATTACGGAATTTTCGGCACACCTAACCCGAATTTCGTTCGAAATACAGTAATTTCCGTAATACTAGCCCCGGCATTATTCTCGGCCGGATAATCTTACGAAAAATTATCTATTTTTTTTATTGATGTAATCATTTTTATTTCTCACAGAATCAAGTAAACAACGAGAGGTATCAAGAATATCTAAAAAACTGCTGGTTTCTTCTTGCCATAAGATCTAAATAATGATAATAATAAACTAATAATGAACTGAAAACAATTTTATATCAATATAATAAATAAAAATACTCAGAGTGGCCACGAATTTTCGAGAATAGGGTAACAAACTAATGACCGTGGGGGAACTAGTTTCATTTCGTCACCCCTGAAACTGAAAAATGTATTTTTTAGCTGGAGTGATTGAAAGAGTTTTAGTTAAGTTTCTGGACGATAAGAATCATGTGCATGTGCAAAAACAGTGGAAACAGAAAGAATTTTATCTTCATCCTCGGACAGTAGAATCCCCTTAGGCAATTATTCCCGTTACACTATATAGAGGAAACACACATACAAATTTTCTTCCTTTCTAATGAACATTATTTATTCCTTAAATAATTAGGAATAATTAAAGTTGTTAAACTTAAAGATTTTTTAAATTAAAAACTCATCGTTTAAATTGTTACATTATTCATATTTGTACTGTGTACTAGGGTGGGCCAAAAAACCAAATTGAAAAAAAATATAGAAAAAAGTTGCCTTTAGGAAAGCCGAATTCAGATAAAAAAAAAATCTTGAACGATTATTATCTACATCTCGTGCATCGGGGTCAAAGTTGCAATTTTTGATCTTACTTTTTTTGACCAATTTTCTGTAGGCCAAAAAAGTATGGTGAATTTTGCGTAGGTAGGGGTTTTGTTACTAAAAAATAATATTTAGAAAATTTGGTGTTGAAGTCCGAATTTTTTGAAATTGCAAAAAAAAAAACCGTTATTTGGATTTCGTTAATTGTAGACTGTTTGGTCAGAAAAAATTTTAATCGGCAGGCACAAAACTGCTGCAGCTTGTTAGCGTATTTACCGTTTCAGACTAATTGGGAAGGACTTTTTGCCAAATAATGACACTTGCGTGAGGCAAAAGTAGCATAATTAAAAATGATAGAAAATGAAAAATAGCGTGCCAACATTCGGCCATCGTATTAGGACTCGTTCTCGACAATTTCACCTATGACGTGAATTATTTTCAACATTAAACTGATTTTCCGGTGTCACCACGAAAACAGGTTTGTCGTCGAACACTTATTTTACGTGAACGCACTTTCTATCTATTTTGCTAAAGTCAATCGACTTTCATTCTGGATGTATATGTTAGGCTCAGAGACCGAAAACGGCTAAAGACCAAAATAAACGACCAAATCCCGCTCTGATAGGTTTTCGAAACGGCTGATTCAAAACTGTCCTTTAGAGTAATTAAACTTTGATGGAGTATAAAGAGCATTGTGATGAAGTAAATGAATGAAGTCGTTATTTATTGGGTAAAAGTAATAATTATATTTTTTTTTTACATGAACTATTATTATTTGTTTGTGTTCGTTTGCGTTGAGACATTATTTTGAAACATTTTAATAACAAAACCTGTTTAAGCAATGCATTTAAATTCCGAAAATGCAGCAGATATGAGTTATGTTCGTTAATTTGTTTATAAGAAGTAAACAAATGGAGAAATTTTATCTGCAATTGAAATTTATATTCAACGCAAGTAACTTTACTAACCTCTATTTTTTGAAGGAAATATCAATAAATAGGCCTAAGTAAATAGTACAAATATAAACAATTGAATTTTTAAAGTTGAATAAGAAATTAACACAATTTTTTAAGCGTGCAATACTCCATCAAAGTACCATCTTTTCTGAGTATTTAAAAAAAATACTTTGATCCGTTGAGATTTGAGAGGACGGCGGATTTTTGTCCTAAAGAAGTATTTCTTTCCCACTTTGCGTCGTATATACTTGTAGTTCTATTACTCTAAAGGACAGTTTCGAGTCAGCCCTTTTGAAAACTATCAGCCAGAACGGGTTTTGGTGGTCTGAAAAAGGACAGAACGCATTCTGGTCGTTTTAAAAACGACCAAAACGCGTTCTGGCATTTCTGCAACGGCCAGAACGCGTTGTGACTGTATTTACGGTCTTTGGCCGTTTTCGGTCTGTGAGCCTAACATACTATATATATTCTTAATTTAACGTTTGGGAAATAAGAAATCGGAATTTGTAAGAAAAACCCTTATTCCTTCGACTTCTTCGAGAGTATTTATTCAGTATTGAACAAAAAATATCGTTTCGAAATCGGACAGATTCCCTCATCAGATTGTCTATTATAATATATGAACGATTAGAAACATATTATGTAAAGAATGTAGCGTAATAGTAACATTAATGGAATAGTAAATTACGATACCTTTTACATTTCGCAGAAGTTAACCATAGATTGTTAGTATATTATTTTGGAACCAATTATATATATAAATGGATAGATTAAATCGAAAAATGTAAGACGTATTGAATAAACGTTCTTTATATTACTAGAAATGCTAATTTTTTTGAAATAAATAGGACCTGTAATATATAAAATGTATTCTTCGAAAATATAATTAAAATATGTATTAATGAGAATGGATGCTAAGTTGGGAAATCTATTGATAAGTTTCTAATAAAAGTGTAAATTTACGTTTATGATGAAGAAGTCCAATTATTCTTAAATTCAATTTATTTAGAAAAAATGAGCATTCTTAGTAATATTGAGAACGTTTATTTAATGCGTCTTAAATTTTTCGATTTCATCTATCCATACATATAATTATTGGTTCCAAAATAATATACTAACAACCTATGGTTAAATTCTGCGAAATGTAAAAGGTATCGTAATTTACTATTCCATTAATTTTACTATTACTTTTTCTAGGACAAAATCTAATTGTTATAGAAAAAAAACTAAAATAAATTTTAAAAGCTTGAAAACTATCCAAAAATCATTTTAGCATATAGAAACTTTTCTGCAATCAAAATTTACCTTAACACAGGATAATAACAAGATTTTAGCTACTAAAGTGGCCAGACCCTTCATTAATTGCTGCAATTTAGAATAACGGCCTAAAGATGTTTTCCTAATGAGAGATGCCGCAATGTAAGTGGCAGAAATGTGAGATTTGTCAATCATGTCTCTCCACAATGTGACTTGCCGATTTTGTTACATTTGAGATAAGGAAGCGAAAAATTTCCTTTCCAATGTCGCTCGTTTCGAAACCGTGACTCATTGATCTGGTCTACTCTTCACTCAAACATTTTCAAGGAAAGTAAATAAAGTGTATTTATTTTATAAGAATCATACTTCCCTTTACACAAAACTTTATTGTATCGACTCTTTTTCACCGCCTATCTAATGCTTTATCAAAATTAGAAATCTGATTAGTTCTAGCTGCAGAAGCATTTTTAAGATCATTTCTCAGTTTCTAGTAAAATGAATATTTTCATTTCTACTCTGTTCCTTACTTCGATGATATTGCTTGGTTCTGTTGGTACGTAGAAAATAATAGCGTATCAAATCCATCATATATGAAAATATCTGATATCCAGATGTACCGAATATATTGAAAAATTGGTTTTTCGTGAAGCATACACGGGGAAAAAATATAAGCTGTCTATTGATACCAGAAGATTACTTCACTCATTGACAAAACATAAGTAAAATGAAAAATCATATTTTTATCTGAGACAGCGATAAATACATTTTCAAAGATATCTTTAGTAGTTTAGCCATTCAGATTGCTCATGCAAAGAAACAGTTTTTATAACGTGTTCCCCTATTTTCAATAAAATTCCACTTTTTCTCATTTCTTCGCTTAAATTTGAACTGAATTAATAGCACCCAATAACAACATTCAATTATTCTTGCTTAGAATTTAATTTTGTTGTTGTTTGGAAAGACTAGCATTATATTTTTGGTTTGGAATTCATCTAGTTTGGTTAATTTGGTTGAAAGTTGAATTACTTTTTAAATATATTTTCGGGTTGAAGTTTTATCTCTTTGGTTAAAAATGTAACTATTTCGTTAAAAATTCGTTTAATTTTTGGTTAAAAATTCAAATATTTTGTTGACAATTTATCTTTTTTTTTTATAAAATTATTCTTCTTGGTTGAAAAATCAACATCTTCGTTTTGAATTCAATTCTTTGGTTGAATGTTTAACTCTTTCCCTGAAAATTAATTTTTTTCAAGATTCGTGATTTTGGTTTAAAATTCACCTCTTTGGCTTAAATATTCAAAAATTTGGTAGAAAATTAAACTATTTGGTTAAAAGTTAGATAGCTTATTTATAAATTTATCTATTCTGTTAAAAATTCATTTTTTTCAACAATAATATTTTTTATCTGAAAATGGAGCTATTCCATTTTCGATTGAAAATATTTTCATTATAAGTTGAAAGTTCAACTTTTTTGGTGGAAAATACATGTATTCAGTAGAAAATTCGTCTTTTGGTAGAAAATTAATCTTCTTGGTTGAGAATTCATCTTTGTATTTTTAACATTCAACTATTTTGTCAAAAATTCGTCTTTTTTAGTTAAAATCCAATAGATGAAAATTCGTTTTTTTTTGTGTTTAAAATTAGTTTTTTAGACTACAAATTTAAGTATTTGAGTTTTTAACCTAAAAACTTAACTATTTTGTTCAAAATTTCTCTATTTTGGGTAGAAAATAATCTTTTTTGTTGACAATGTATCTACTTGGTTGAGGATTTGACTATTTATTTTTAAGCAAGAAGTTAACTATTCCATTTTTAGTTGTAAACTTATCTTCGTTCGTTAAAAATTTAACTATTTTGTTCAAATTCATGAATTTTGTTGAAAACTTGTCTATTGATAAAAAAATGAATGTTCTTGGTTGAAAATTCACCTTTGTAAGTTAAATTTAGTTTTGATGTTATTTTGTCGACTAGCTTGGCGAAATAGTTTTTTTTTCTTGATGCATTAAAGGTTTTTGATTTAAAATTCTAAGCCAAATTTGGTTATAGGCTTTGGCTGTGAAAAAAAATCCTTTAAAAACTTCAACTATTTTGATAAAGTCATCTTTTTTGGTCGGAAATTCAACTGTTTTGTTAAAAATTTAACTATTCAGGTTGCGAATTCAAATGTCTTCCAAAAAATTGGTCTTTTTGATCTGAAAATTGAACTATTTGGTTGAAAATTCAACTACGAAATTTTTTTATGTGATACCTTGTGACGTTATGGCAGGCCACTTTAGAGTGCCACGTACGCATGAGGACCATGAATATGGATAATTAATTTATAGACCATTGATCCATTATAATTTAATAACGTTCTTGCTTTTCTTAACTTCATTCAAATAAAAAGAAGGCAATATTTTGAAAACGGAAACAGATTAGGTCACATTAAAAATTTCTTAATATGGCATTCTTCTTATTTCAATCAAGTTAAAAATGCAAAATCATGGCGTGATTTTAATCAATTTTTCTATTTCTCCCTTTTTCTTATTTATAACTTTTTTTAAAATTATTATATACAGTCCTGAATAATTTTCGTTTTACCAAGCAATTAGTTGCTTTATACTATCATTATTATTATACCATTAGGCCATTTCCTTTTCGGGGTAGGCGTGACTTGCTAGGTTAGGAAAGGAGTAATGTGAGGTAGGGGGTATAGATTTTTCAGATGGATCTGGAATTCTCGTGTAATTTATTTAAATTACACGTTCGTTCCGCAACACTGCTCCCACCCAGGTCGCTGATCCATTTCTCTAGCGATCACCCCAGGTGAAGACCCTCACAAAATTGTTATGTGTGTTTCCCCACTTGGGCTCATTAGTATCCAAGGTCTTTGTTTCAGGCGGAATTCACTCTATTGCCACTCTGTTTACAAAATATTTGTTGCCACACTTTTCTGTCCTGGCATACTACTCTAGCTTCCTTCACGTCCATGCATTTTTTCATGCAAGCTCTCGTGTTTGTATGGCTTCTTATGTCTCTTCGGATTAATGTCTCATTCACAGATTCTAACCATTCTTTCGGCGGTCTACCTCTGGGAATTCTGCCATTTACTTTACCTTCATACACTTATTTGGTCAGTCGTTCATCTTTTATTCTTTCAACATGTCCGAACCATCTTAACTGATTTCTTTCCCATATGTTAACTAGTATCCTTCCTGGTCCAAATTCTTTGAGGATTATCTCGTTTCGGACTTTGTCCATCAGTGTTTACCCGTATATTGTGCGCAGAGGTTTCATGCCAATCGCCTTAATTTTAGTCTTGTCCTTTTCTTGGCAGATCCATGTCTCGCTTCCTTATAGTACAGTCGGTACAAATGTAGAATTATGTATAGCCATTTTAACTTTTTTTATATGTTTTTATTTCTGAGAATGGACCTTGCTCTACCGATAACCTTCTTACCCTCATTCAGACGCCTATCTAACTCCCCATCTATTTTTCCGTCGCTAGTGAATAGGCTACCCAGATATACGTACTTGTCAACTTGTTCTAATCTCTCATCATTAGGGCAATGTTGCACATTGTTTTCTCACTTTTTCCTTCAACACCATGGTTTTTGTTTTATTTACTTCAATTTTGAGGCCCATCTCCTTCATGCTTGTATTGAGTTCATTCAACATTCTTTGCAAGTCCTCGATTGATTCTGCCATAACAATCTTGTCATTTGCGAAAGCTAACCCACGTACCCACTCTTCTTCTGTTCTGATTTTATCTTCGCTCTTCTTGACTAGTCGTTTAACTTTCCTATTTTTGTGTCTGTAATCATTTTTGAGCCTATTTCTCTCCTCATCGCTAAGACCTGTGATGTGCAACGTTCTTTCGTACGCTTCTTTCTTTTCTTGTCGGTTTGCCTCAATTTCATCATTTTACCATGCATCACCAGATTCTCTTCCTACAAACGCCGTACCACATAATTCGGTCGCAGTTTTAACAATGATATCCCTTGATTTAGCAAATATGTGGAGTAGTCGAATTAGTCGTTTTCTACTAACCTTTACTGGTCCGCTTTTCGCTAATCAAATCTGTAAAATTTCACTTGTTATTAGTTAAATTTCAACAACTTTGATTCAGAGAGGCAATAAAGAATTTTTTGCTTAAGAAAAAAGCTGTAAGCTAAAAATAAACTTTTTTAGACACTCGACTTCGTCTTTATTCAAGGCGAATCATTTTTACAAAGTTTGCAAACAAATTACAATTTTCTATAAATGATTAAAAAATTGTAGAACTGAAAAAATGCAAAAAATGTAAAACAGAACTCGGTTGAAAAGTAGGCCATGAAGACCTTGAATGTGTATAATTAACTTGGAATTCATTGTCAGTTTAAGATTGTAAAACATTTTCATTTTTCTTCACTTTGTCCTAATAATCAGAAGGAAATATTTTGAAAATAGAACCAGACAAGGTCAAATTTACGTTTAATGTTGCAATCGAGTTGAAAATGTAACACCATTGCGTCGTTTTATTAAATGTTTCTATTTTTCATGTTTTTCATGATTATAACTTTTCAAAATTAATATAATTATAGAGTCCTGAATATTTTTTTACCAAGCAATTAGTTTTTCACTATTAAATTAGAAAAATCCAGACTAATGAAATTAGTAATTTTCTACTAATCCTTAGTGGCTCACTTTTTGCCAATCGAATCTGTAAGATTTCACTAGTAATTAATTGAATTTTACAAATTTTTATTCAGAGAGCAAAAAAGCTTAAAAACTAAAATATACTTCTTTAAATAAATACTCATGTTGATGCTTATTCTCCTCGTGTATTATTAAGAAAATAGATTTAAAAAAATTGTTTTAAAATAAAACCTGACACAAAATCAAAATTATTACTCTCGTGACATATTCTCATACAGCGAGCCATTATTTATTCAAAGCCTTATAAACAATACTTCTTTCACAATGATGAGTCACAATGATAAGCGGGTTTTCAAAAATGTTTAAAACTGTCACCTGATAAAGAAATAAATTAAATAATAATAATAAGATAATAAAATCTGCCCGCCGCGCGGGCACATCCTCATCCCGTGCGACTCGCTTCACTCGCAAGTTTGAGACCAATGGAAAATTTATGCTAAATAGACTATTTTAGTATCTATTATTCCTAAAAATTTCATGAAAGAAAAGGTGAGGTTTTCGAGAAAATGTTGCTTCCTTTCAGTCTGAAAATTGAAAATACATGACCATTTCTTATTATTTTTGAATCCTTTTATTTATAGATTTAGAAAGAGTGCTAAAATCTGGTTTAAGTTAAATAACAAAAACCCTAATATCTTAAAAACTTGAAAAATGGCAGGGTTTTCAAAGTAAAATTTGCAAATAACTAATTTTACACTTAAAATTCTAAAATATTTGTAAAAAATAAGTCAAAGTCGGCGCCAGGCGCCTACAAGGAAGGGTTTCGTAGCCTATTAAGACGTTAATTAAGTCTCAATATGAAATCTTTAGAAAAATTTTTTTTCTACATATATATCTTATGGAAAAAACATTTTATGAAAAAAAAATTTTGAGACAAACATTGATGAAATTTTTTTTAATATTAAAAAAAAAAATTAATGAAATTCTTTCTTGAAATTATATTCCTAAAAAAAAACTTCATCAAGTCGTTCAAACCTCCCCCTCCCGTACTTTCCACCCCTAATCCACCAATATTCCCCTTTCCTCACTTCCTCTCATTGGAAAAAGTACGACGGACGGACAGACGGACAGACGGACGGACACCCGACCAAAACTATGAGGCTTTCTGCTATTATAATTATTATACTGTACTAA
The DNA here is from genome assembly GCA_932195095.1 of Andricus curvator. NCBI lineage: Eukaryota > Metazoa > Arthropoda > Insecta > Hymenoptera > Cynipidae > Andricus > Andricus curvator. The sequence goes on from CAKNYM010040268.1 coordinate 27,432, forward strand.
AGTATCACTAGAAAGCCAAACAAATACGTTGTGGAAAAAATACTTAAAACATGCAAGAATTGCTCAAATTGCACATTTGTTTATAAAATTTGTTTACAACCATCTTATTCGTAAATAAATGACAATAGACTGCACAACAATATCACCTACAGAAATGGGTTTCGTAGCCTATTGAGTCATTAAAAAATCTTCCCCTCCCTTTCCCTTCTCCACCTATCAACCCACCTTTGCCCTTCATCACATCTCGAATCTCGTCTCGAATCTCATCTTTATCTCGTCTCGATTTTGGTGTCGAGTCTCGTGAAAAAATTACGAAAGATAATGCTAGACTGCTATTTATAACAATATAAATGGTTAATAATAAATCAGTTGTTAATTAAAAATAATTAATTTGTACTTGTGGAATGTTTTTTATTGATTAAACAGCAGTAATACTCGGTTTGAATATTTTTTGCATTGTTAATTCATTCGTTTCTTCAAAATCATATTTTTTTCGAATTTTTCGCAAAAAAATGCAATAGGATTGAAAAACTCTTAACGAATTTATTTAGATTCAATTTGAAAGAATAATTAAAGGTCGGTTGAAAATTGTTGCCTAAATTTTGGCTTGAACATTTATTCTTCTTTTTGCTGCACTGTGCGAATGAAGTCCTGCTAGCAGCCCAACAAAACATTCGTGTACCTTGAGACACGAACCAATATTAATTGACTTTGTAATCACATTTAGGGCCGCTTTAGTTCCAGCAAATAAAATATTTTTGGGGTACGTTCAGAAAATTCGTTAATCAAAATCCATACTTTTGTGCTTCCAGAATCACATCCGATGTCGAAGAACTGGTTTCGTAAGAAACCGTCAAAACCAGAACCAAAGCCGCCGTCGCCACCTCCGTCTCCGCCGCCGTCTCCGCCGCCGTCTCCGCCGTCGCCACGTCACCTATCTCACTTAAAAGACTTACTTCCTCTAGCATCGATTAATATTAATAGACAAGGAGAATATGATTCAATAGTGTTTGCAGGAAAAAGTTATAAAATCGATGATTATCTACCTGAAGTACCATCGGTTGTATCACCTGGTGAGACCAATAATTTACAGACTTAAATACAATCTAAAACAACAATCAGAGAATTCTGCCTAAAACGTGAATTAGAGGAAGGACTGTGACCTTTATTTTCCCCTTTCTTCAAAAAAGAATCCGTCATTAATTTTTCATTTTAGCCCCCCTTAAACACTTTTATGCTAGCCCAAAAACCACCCCACAAAAGTGCAAGAAGGGTCTTGCGAAATATTGCAAATGTTGTTTGTTTAAAGAATTTTCTCTCCATAAAATAATGCTTTTACCGGAAAAAAGCTATATAATCGTAGTTTTTGCTAGTTTTTCCACAAGTTTCATAAGCGTAGCCTAAGCCTCGCTATCCACTTCACATTGATCTAACGTTTTGGGCTGTTCGCGGTGGATGACTTTTTGTCTCCATTGCGTTTATAATTCCTCTATGGTTTCTACACTGATATTCAAGGCCTCCTCTGAAGACAAGTTCAAGGGCGTGTAATCAAGATCCGCTTTACAGATGCTGTTAACATCTCGCTTTCTGTTGAAATAGTCTCACAACAGTATAACTTTTGCCTTACACAGTTTCTTAACAACTACGACGTTCCTGCTTCTTCTATGCCGTGGTAAAACTACCGTTTCAATCACCGAATCACTGTGGTGCATTCGGTGCTTCATCATTTCTACGCAGATTATTCTGCTTAATCTTTCAAGGTCGGTGTTCGACCATTTGATGAGCCCGAATTTGTCTGTTAGGACAGGGATGGCATAGGTGTTGATTGCCCTGATCTTGTTTCCTGAGATCAGAGAACTCTTCAGAATCAACCTGAGTCTTGCGATGAAAGGAATCGTTAGGCGTTTATTAACTATCGTATGCTGAATACCCTTAGATTCGAGAATGCACAGGTATTTATATGACTCGCTTTCATTCATTGCATCGATGTCATTCTCAAACTCGTTCTCTTGCTCTGCAGTCCCTAATTCTCATCTGGCTAAATACACTGTTCTGCATTTATGTAGTCCAAACTCCATGAGGATATCATTGGAAAACTGCTTTGTGACATGGATCACTAGCTGCAGTTTCTGATCTGAATTAGCTTATAGCTTCAGGTCATCCATGTATAGAAGATGGGTCACTTAGTGACCATCCTCATTATCATGTATTCTAAACCCATGAGATATGCTATTAAGTGTTTTGCTCAATGGGTTTCACGCAAAACAGAATCATAGTGCACTGAAGGAGTCTCCTTGAAAGATACCCATTATAATGCGTATTCATATAGTTATCCTGAGTTGTCCATGATCAAAATACTTGATTCTTGTATCCCAAAGCATCATCACACGACTTAGAAAGTGGACGATGCGTGGGCATATTTTGTGAATTTTTAAGACTAAGCAAATAGTCATGTCGTATGGAAGGAAACGCTTGCTTGTAGACCATGTATGCCATGTGCAAGGTTCTTTGATGTTTACCAGCTTGCGTCATGGAAACAGCGTCCATCGTGACTAGGTCTTTGCTGCCCCGTGAGTTTTTGCAACATTTGTTGGAAGACAGGCTATTGGTCGAAATTCAGATGGATTTTGAGCATCTGCTTTTTCAGGCAACATATACGTAGTACCTTTGAGCATAAAGCCTGGCATCCGATCCGGGTGTTCGATGATCTTCTGAAAACATCTTGCCAACGCAGGATGCACACTCGTCAGGTACTTATACCAGAAGTTGCGCACCATGTCCGGACCTGGAGCTTTCCGCTGAAACATCTGAAAATGTTAAGTTAGTCAGCTCTATTCCAGGGGTATTGCTAGCTCTTGCTTTCTCCAGTTGAAGCCACGCAGCGTCTTAATTGCTTCTGTTCGTTTTTCTCCAAACACCCGACCAGTAGTTAGTCATGCTTCCAATTAAGGGACATCGGTGTCTTGCTGGTTATTTTGCTTTACACTCAGTTCACGATGATCACCCCGACGATCCTCGGGAAGCTACAAGCGTTTAAAAATATTGAATATACTCTCCATGATAAATAATGGGTTTTGGTGTTCCTCTTAGTCCCTTCCTCTTCGCTCTCTGTCTGTCTGGCATGGGAAACCAGTCTTTGCTATGAAGGCATACACTGATTTTCAGGAGATAATGTCTTCAGATTCCAGAAAATAATCCCACAGGTATTTCTTTCTGAGGCACGCCAGTGCATCACATTCTTAAAGTATGTGATGAGCTGTCTCCTCACGAAAATTACACTTTCGACAGCAGGGGTTGTCTCCAATACTCATGTTTGTCAAGTGTTTTTTTTTCCAGTCGGCAGTGGCCAGTAAGGATTCCTACTACGTCATTAATCTTCCTTCTTTCCATGTTCAAGAGTTTATTAGTCCTCTTAGTACATGTACCAAATATGGCCGATGTGCACGAGATACTGTGGTAGAGTTCTGGACTAATAAGGGGCTGTGAAGTTCCCATTTTAGCCAGTGCATCTGCTTTTTCATTGCCTTCAATATCTTCATGGCCCGGAACCCAAAACAGACTTACCCAGTTTTTACCGGCCTCCTTAAGAAGATCCTGAAGACAATTCCAGACTAGTTTGGAAGTGAACTCTGCAGATCGAAGAGCCTCAAGTGCTGCTTGGCTGTCAGAACAAATGTAAATGTGCTGGCCTTTATGAGCTCGCTAACAAATTTCTTCCAGACTAGGGGTCTATAGACTTTCGCCGCTGCAATCTTCCTTGCGAAGAGGTACAACTGCGGGACGTCCAGAATGACCTCAAGAGATGCTGTCGGTATAATTGATACACATGATCTTATGGGTCTGATTATCATTGTGTATAACCAGTAAGTAATCCTGGGTTTTAAGCTCCAAGTTTTCCTTATTGCACATGTACAGGCCCAGGAAGCCATCTTATCTTTTTTTATCATTGCGCTTACGAGAGTTTCCAGGTTAATTTAGGGTCAAACATGACTCCTCAATACTTCGATGATTTTGAAAAATGTACTACCCTCACATAGAACTGAATATTTCTAAGGTCAGGAAGCTTCCTTTTTCTGGTGAAATACATGAGTTCCATCTTGTCCGGTTTAACATACAAACAACGGTTCATGCACCATTGATCTACTACGTTGAGCGCAGACTGCATAAGTTCCACTAAAGTGCCCTTATGCTTCTCTGTTACCAGGATCGCCAGGTCAACTACATAACCTTGTGTGTAAAAACCTGATTCGTTTCAAACACGAATCAGGTCATCAATGGCAGACGGCTTCTGGGTGGACAAAGTCACTTCTCCCTGTGGGCATCACCTTGACACTTTGGCACTTCGTTACCATGTAGCGAAGAATGTACCGTTCTGCTTTTCAAAATGAAGTTCATCCACCTGTTTACCGCGTCACTAACTCCGTGTGTTTCAGAGTAACCGTATATGGATTCAAGTGGGGTGTTACTTAAGCCCCCTCTATGTCTGGAAACGCTGAAATTGCTACTTCACCTTTCCGTATTGTATTATTAATGCGGGAGGTAAAGGCATAGAGAGCGTATACGGCAGATCTGCCTTTCTGAAAGGCAAATTGATTTAAATGGTCTAAAGGATTTTCCTGACAATAGGTATCCTTGCCCGGCTTTGGGATGAGGATTGCCTGAACCTTCCTCCATAGTACCGGGGTGTATCCCATTGCTGATCATGCCTGAAAGATGCTGCACAATGGACCCACCAAGGGCTGAAGTCCTTTTTGAATTATTGCAAGATATATTTTATCATCACCTGCAGCTTTAAATTGTTTGAATTGTTTACCTACCCATCCAATTTTTAAATGAGTGACAATACGACTAGCTACTTTCGAATTGTTCATTTTGTCTCTAAAAGTTATTCTTCCTGAGGATTATGACTCATAGGCCGTCCCCTCATTCGTGTAACCCAACTCCGAGGACGGGAAGTGTGCTCAAGAATGTCATCAGTCGTCTCAGCCATTTCATCCGAAGGCAATATTAATGCCCTCAGTTGACATGTTAAGTTAACCCTGAGGGTTCTCTGAAGTCTAGCGGTGTCAGGTATATCCTCGATTCCCTGACAATACCCCCTCCATGAGTTCCTTACACCATTTTTTATCTCATTATTATATCTTGTTAAGGTTGCCCTGTGCAGCTCCCAATTCAATGCAAGTCATCTAGTCTAGGATTCCACCAGGGTGCATCCCTGTCCGCTTTCTTAATACGAAGAGGACAATTTTCCTGGTGTTTTCACTACGCCAAGTCAAATGCTGTGCGTTAGCATCACATCCGATGAGTAATGGCCGTCTGTTTATCATAGCAGTTGCCCACCAGATTTCACCATTCTTCAGATGGTGGGTCCTGGGAGTCAAATGGTAGGCACGCTGAGCGATTAACCATAAGTTAGCGCCTGTCCCTTAAGGCTCATGTAGGGGGTAATCTAACCTACAAAACTCAACTCAAAAAATTGATTTCAAATGCTGGCGCACCGAAAGGATGTCGGGGGGCAAGTTTTTCCCCCACAGGAAGAACATATCGCTATTTGAGGGGAAAAGTCCCTCCGAAACGTCAAGACTCGCGATAAATATTAATAAAATAAGACAGTTTTCAAACGCCGAAGAAAAGTAAACACAAACAATACAATCAGCGCCGCGTGGTATCTCGATCGATCACTAAATCGATTTAAAAGGACTTCTGGCGCCATATTCAAAATAGAAAAAGCATTGAAACATGTATAGGAGTGATAATTCTTAATAAGTTATAATATATTATTTGAAAAACATAACAAATAAATATTACCATAAAAAAATATAAGAAAAAAAAGAAGGAAAAATATATTAAACGCTAAATACTGACTGATAAAATAGATAAATAAGACTTTCCACATTTTCTTCTAATTCTGAGTTGATCTTATAACATTCCCTTCACACCACCCACACAGAAGAAATAATTTACATATAGCTAAAGAAGATATGGTGAAGATTTTCCAAATTTGTAATTAGCGAAAATAAGCATTTTCCACAAAATGCAATGTTTTTGTGTTTATGATTTTTTCAGAGGAACCTTAGGCTATATAATGTACACCTAACACCCCATCAAACCCACCCACGCAATAGAACTCAACTCTAGAAAGCTGGAAAGACCCGGTGAATAGTTTCCGATCTTAGTCTATGGGAATATAATCATTTCTCTAAAAAATCAAAGTTATAGCGACTTTGATTTTTTTAAATGGTCCTTGGGTTCTGGATTATTATTATAACATCCCCAAAAGTCCATCCACCCACAAGAAATAAATTACATATAGCTGTCAAGATTTGGTAAAGATTTTCCAAACTTGTAATTGACAAAAAAAAGTTATTCCCACAAAATGCAAAGTTATTGTGTTAATGATTTTTTCAGAGACACCTTAGGCTATATAATGTACCCCTAAAACTCCATCAAACCCACGCACGTATTAGAAATCAATTCTAGTAAGCTGGAAAGACTTGGTAAATATATTGCTGCATTATTCTTTGACGAAAAAATAACATTTTTAGAAAAAGTCGAAGTCGTTGTTTCTATGATTTTTTGATGTCATCCTCAGTCAATAGATTGTTATCAGAACACCCATAAAAACCCACTCTCGCATTAGAAATCAATTCTAGAAAACTGGAAAGACTGTCAATATTTTTCTATCTCATTTTTTGAAAAAAATACCATTATTTGAATAAATGGAAGTAATTACCAATCATTTCTGACAAGATGTAAAGACTCTTTGAATGTTTTTCGATCTTCTCCTTCAGGAAAATTATCATTTTTCGAAAATATGGAACTCTGGCCCCAGGGGATTTTTTTTAGACTTCAGAATATGGATTCTTATCACAACACGTCTCCAAATACACTCAGACAGTACCAATCATTTATGATAAGAAGTCAAGATTCTGTGAATATTTTTGAATCTTCTCCTTTAGGAAAATTATCATTTTTCGAAATTATTATATATATATATATATATATATATAT